>SKCR01048668.1:0-40069 GCA_019454045.1 Zanthoxylum bungeanum
TATTGAAGGGGAATAAAATCGTCAACAATTTGTACTCTCAAAATTTCACAAGTTTTAAAGGTTTCCATCATAAAAATGGGGAGATTATTAGAGACATATTCTCAAGGTGGATTTTGATGACGCAACACTAGAAATCTTCGACGCGCATTAGCAAGACATCACAAAAAGATGTCGAAGCATATTGGTGGTGAAGAGCAATGAATGTGAAGACTATTGCATATTGAAGAAAATCTTGTGTAGTCTTAACTTAGGGCTCTATTTCTAAAGTGAATTGTTTACTTAAGTCACTAAGCTCATATGACACATGCACATTCATATAGATGCATTAGGGTCATGTGTAAAATATTTTAAACCTTCAAATCCTGTATTTTGGCACTGAGACCGGCATACCAGTCCAGAATACCAGCATACCGATAGACCTGCTCTGTTTTGCATTGCAATATTGCAAAAATCGGCAAGGATCATACCGGTGTCTATACCGGTGTAATGGATATATTCAAACGGTAATATAGCCATTGCTTTGCCAGATCGGCATACCGGTATCTGGAGATCGGCATACCGATCTTAGACAAAGCTGTTAGGGATAATTTTCACTTTACTATAAATTGAACCCCAAATTCATTTTTGCCACACACTTGAACCTTCATATAATTTACACTAAGGCAAAAACAAAGAGTTTACTTCAACCTTCATCATCATACACTATCATACATCAAGCTCACACACTACACCTTCATATTATTAGTAGTGAGCTTATAACACTTGGGTAAGTAACTCACATCTTGAACCCAAGTGATATTGTAAAATCTTCATTATCAAACACTTATGAGTTGTTAGAGGTTTGTGAGTGAACTTATTGAGAAAACTCATTGTAAGAGGTTTGTGAGTGAAACTAGTAGACAAAACTCATTGTAAGAGGTTTGGAGTGAACCTAGTGTGTAAAAAAACCACACAAAAAAACAAAAAAAAATATATGGAGAAGTGATGCCTTTTAATTCATCGGATGAAAATTTTATGTGAACCACCAGCAGCTAGAGAGAGAGCGAAATGAGGAGCATGGCATCAATGGGGAAGAGGGAAGATAGGTGAAAAGAAAAGAGAAAAATGAAGAACATGGAGAGTCTCCTACTACCACCCATAAGAGTTGGTGGCGGCAAAGACATTTTTTAGATTTGAGACCATGAAGAGTCATGAAAGAGGAAGATATTTATGTAACATCCCTCTTTTGGAGATGCTACCGCCAGGGAATAGGCCGTCTTATCCCCTTGAGCCTCTTACTCTCTGATAACTTCTAATCTCATTTCAAATATAAAATCATGCATGAGACCATTGCCAAACTCAACAACATAAATGCATAACACTTCTTATACCATGTACTCAATGGCACTACTCATTACAACTCTAACAGTGAAAACTTAACATACATTACATATGCAATCTTTATTATACAACATGTATGATACATGACTTTTCCTAACTCTGACTGAACTGAACTCTATCTCTGATTTGACCCGGTGGACCAAACATCCTAGTGACTGCCATCAGTATTCATCCTCTCGAGCTCGACCTCCGGGTAACCAGAAAAATAAGGAAACTGGTAGTGGGGGTTAGATCGTTTAAACAACCTAGTGAGTGGACAGTTTTAAACGGAAACTGAAATACTTATAAAAACGTTTATTTTCTATAATCGAAAACATTTTTGGAAAAACTGAACATTTCTGAAAGCTCTTTTCAAATCTCTCTTTCTGAAATTTTTTTGGAAACTTATTTATTTATGAAAACAACATTTTTTCATATAATTATTTCTCTGGAAAACATTCATTAAACTAATTTTTCTGAAATTCACGTCTTTGAAATTTGTTTTCTTCTGAAAATCTGTCTTTGAAAACCTATTTTCTGAAATTATGTATCTGAATGTCTGCTGAAAAACCTGACGCATGGGGGCGTTACTGTAGGCATTACATTTTTGCATATCAGCCCAATGATGAGCCTCGAATGGAGGCATTACTTTTTAGTTGCGGAAGTTGCGGAAAGCGGTTGTCGGAAGGGAAGGGTCAAGAATTGACATTTTTATTGGATTTGGTTCGCTTGCTCAAGCTTCGGGTTCGCTCGTTTGGTTTCAATTTTAAATTTATCCTCGTCCCGGTTCACAAAAATAACCAAACACAAAGTGACCCATTTTTCCATCTTCCACCAAATAATTTCACAAAACAAACCAAGATTCCCATGACCCACGCCCATAATGCTACCTTTTCCCAAATAATAAACAAAAGACACACACTAAGCAACAAAAACCCTAACCTCACCCATGCCTCATGCCCATCACAACCCATCTCTCACCCATCCACAATCAACCATTATTCCCCTGCACCCTCCATACAAGCACCCATGCAACTACCCATACCATAACCCATGCCACCACCCATAACTCTCTCTCTCACTTCTTTTAACCATATAAACACACAACCACACTTCACGCAGGGGGGTTAGCACAATCAAAAGAACAAAAAAACCCTAGCATCTCTCGGCTAACTACTTCCACTCATAGCAGCCTTTCACACCTTCAGCACACACTGCCTCCACGCATCCCTTCATCACACTAGCCAATGCCTTCAACACAAATTCTCTCCATTCATTAGCCCTCACGATTGGACCAGACAAGCCCAGCAGCCCTTCACGCACACTCAGCAAGCAAAATTGATCACTTAACAACCACATTCATCAGCCACAGAGCACTCCACCATGCACTGACAAAGCCACGTCCAAGCTCTCCTCTCTCGGATTCCACCTTCAGATAACGCCTCCACTCTCCATTCTTCATAGCTGCATGAGCAATGAAAACCCTTTGAAATCATCCCACTCATGTACCCCTAAAACTCCACTCACGCAACATCTCACCAACTCCCTTAACCTCACACACTGCCCTCTAACACACACACACACCAACTGCCTTCACCACCTCATGCATGAACCCTCATAACTATCCCTAGCTATTCACGCCAAGAAGGACTCTTCATTCAATCCCCATACACACATCTAGGACGACTCTCGGCAAGACTGCCATTCGCTCTCCATCATCACCAGCTCACTGCTCTACATGCAAAATAACCCCTCATAAAAAACCTCACTGAACGTGTAACAGGCCCTTTAGCCCCCTTCACGCTAAAACAAATAAACCCTAGAGGCCATGCACACGTGAACTGTAGCCCCTTTTCACCTTCAAGCTCACTGAACACAACAGACATAGCAAGACACACATCTTCCTCTCGGCAAAACAATCAGCCCTCTCGCAGGGGGGAATTGACGGTCATTGGAGCCTCTTCACACAAGCCATCAACCCTCACAGCAAACCTTGCCCTAACAGCCCTTACGTCCCTTCTCTTCTCACTGTCAACAAATCGAGCACTGACCGGTAAACCCTTACACCAAAACTCAAGAACAGCCCACTCAAAATCGGTAAGACTGGCCGAAACAAACAAAGACAGCAGACCCTACACTTCATGCAGTCCATCACGTGAAACCCATAAAAAATGCACTGCCTAGAGTCACGTGAATAGCACCAAAACAACCCACTCACGATCATAAGTAACAAGACAAATGAACCGACCATAAGCAACCCATTAATCGAAACCAAGACATAAAGTTGCACCCAAATACCGTCCCCGAAACAGCAAAGAAACCTGTGAAAATAGTGGAAATAGCGGACCAGTGAAAGCAGTGAAACGATATCCCTTCTGGCACCGTGAAACGCACTCCCGGAAAGCGACTAAAAAAGGTAAGACCTGAGGGCACCCATTTTATTTATTATCCTTTATTTTTAGTTATTTTATTACTTTATTTCGCATGAGTATTATGGATTGGTATATGATGTGAATTCTGGGTGAATGGAATATGTGTTCCTTCTTGTGGTATATTGGATGGAAACCCGGACATAAATTCCATAGCCGAATCCGAATGGACGGTATTATGGTTTGCACTCGGGATACAATGCCCCGTACCACTTAAAGGATTCACATATTTCATTTCATCCAAACTTGTATTTGAGCATGATTAGGCTATTAGAATGTTGTTTTATTTTTAGCATGACTTAGTTATTTACCTTTCGTATTAGGAATTTAAGTTATGTTATGTTTAGATCATTAGTTATTTAGCATGTTTGATGTGTGATATTATGTGTTTGCCGTTATGAAAGTTTGAAGCATGTGAACCAAGATTTAAGTTTTATAAGAAATTAGACTACTTTGACCAACATGTATGTTGAGTAGACTTGGTTAATATTGCACAAATCCATTCATTACAAACGACATAAGTAAGGGACCATTCCGAACCCAACGGTTTGAGGTCTTCCCTTGCGAGGGGTGAGTGCGGCCTTAAATCATTTTCCCGGTTCACACCGGGTTGCGACTCCATTTTATTTCTCCAGTTTAGCCCCCCGCGGGCTACTCCGTACTCCCGACCGGGCCGCGAGCCCGGAACAGCGTCGTCCATTTTCTGTGTCCTACAGTTACGTATCACCGTCCCCCCATACGTCTAACTAGAGCCAGATGTGCAAACTCATGACATTGGGGTGTTACATATCGTCGTTCCCCAATGCATGCCACTATCTTGTCCCTGAAAATAGGGTCTATGGGTATTACGTATCACTGTCCCCTAATCCTGAAATCTGGTGGTATTGGGGCGTTACGTATCGTCGTCCCCAAGCCACAAATCTAGAGCCGGGTAATGCTACACTCCAGACTCTAAATCTAGGAACTATGAGCATATGTCATCCATAGTCCTGAACTGCGTGTGCACACGATATATGTATCCATCAATTGCAAATCTGAATCAAGTTACATACTGATGTGGGTTTTTCCCCATGCATCAAAATCACAAAACTCAAGCTTTTGGAAACAATCTTTCTAAAACATCATCAATCGTAAAATAACTGAAATCAAACTTTGGCTAACGCCCTATTGCTTTTAAATGTAAGTCTTGCATCAAAAATATTTAAATAAAACCAGATTGAGAAAAAGGTCCACTCACTGTTGAAATCTGGCTGGCTTTGTACCATCTCATCTAAGCACTTGAGAGTTCCTATCGATAATCTAGAATCGATACATTAGATTAGGAAATGAGTTATAGAACATGTTTTGAAACTTATACTAAGCTTCTCAATTCAATTAATCTATAATCACTACATGATGTACTATGCTTATGACATATTATAAAGCGTGTATATAAGATGATACGAAATATATATGGTGGTCTCTAATATCCTAGGTTGAAACTGAAATGGCTAAAAATTAGTCTTGGGAAAAGGCCACGCGCTGCGACGCCAGACATTGTGCGTCACGACGCTCACACGGGTAGGGTTGAGGCATAAAAGTCTTCTTTATATCGCGTCGTGACATCGAGATTTGCGCATCACGACGTGCAAACGAGCAGGGCCGAGACAGAGAGCTTCCTCTGTTTCACTCCGCGACGTTGGGAAATGGGAGTCGCGATGCTCATATAATAGAACTAAAATAGAGGTCATCATTCTATTGTGCGTTGCGTTGTTAGCATATTGGAGTCGCGACACGTTTTCAGGCCTAAACATCATCACTTCAATGTATAATTCTTCCAAATGTATTTCCAACACCCTTATACCATAACCTTCACACAATCATTTCTTTAAACTTCAATATTCATGTATGTTAAAGCAATTCTATCATCAAAATACACTTCCAACTTCATAACGTTTCTTTAGTTCAACTTTAGAATTTCCAAAAATTTAGACCTTTTATAATATAATACATTTCCATACTTATTGTGCTACTAAATGCAATCCCTAGTATGTCACTAACATCAACATAGCATCATATCATCAAAAATTCTCAATCCAAGATATGGGTCAAGTTACTCTTACCTCATTTCATTTGATTTTTTTCATCCCCCAGTCTTCCATGGTTGCTATTCTTCTCATTTGCTTGAATATGAAAGGATTTGTATTTGGTTCCTCCTCTTTCATTCTTCTTTCTTCTTCTTTTTATTCGTTTATTCTTCTTCTTTTCTTCCCACGTTTCTTTCTTTCCCTCAAATATTGGGGATAGGTGAATAGTTACCCTTATTTATAATAAGGGCCGATTTGGCTAATTTACAACATTTAGATTTGAAGAAAAACCAGAATTTATGAGAGAAATGCGGAATTCTCTAGATTGGTCCGTATTTACTATTCATCTGAATTTTTGAGTTGTATTTTTGACCTGCTTCTGTTTCGAATTTGGAAAAATATTCAACATGAAAATTGTAGGTCTTGGTCTTAGCTTTCCGTTGATATAAATTTACAAAAATCGAAGATAGTATGAAAAAGATATGGCCCAAATATCATGAGCTATACGAAATGGAATATCGTACAACTTCATTTTGGATTTTCGAAGAATTTACCGATTGTCCCCAAAGTCATTTCATGAGCGTATATGTGTTCAAACATAATTTATATTATGTATCACGCGTCCCACAATATAACAGTAGTCGAGATCACCAGATGTTATAATTTTTGATTTAATATTATTTCAACTTTGAATATATACCATTATACATTTGGATAAATTAAATAAATGATCAAAATTTGATACGTCAAAAATTTAAATTGAAATAGCCTCACATTCTCACAATTGGCAGATAACTTTGGGCACTAAATTTTATAATTAGTTATTTTTTGAGAAAATGATATATATTATCTCAAAGTTTTGTAAAAAAGATAAACATGTTAGAGTTAATGCGCGTTGTGTTAATTTTTTATTGTATTTCCATGTAAATACATATGTACGTATTTATTTTGAATAAAATAAGAAATTTCAACAATATATTTTCTTTATATATGGTAAAAATGTAATAGATTATAAAATAATTTGTTATAGTACAATTGCAAACAACTAACATTGAGTTGTATCGTAACAGTTGTAAGGATGGATATGGAATCCTTAGGGTCGGATCGGTACCCCACATAGTGGAATTGGGTCTAACATATGGATATAGAGCATGGTTGTGTTCTTAAATAATTTAATGAAATACAATATTCTGTTACGAGTCCATAGGAAAAAACCCAGCATAAATCGGAGCCCGAAAACTCCGATACGGAGAAAAAGAAATTTCAGCACGTGTAGACGTTGCGACACATGTTGTGCGAGCGTTGTGATGTAGAAGTGCGAGAGCATCATCTCTCGGCGCGTCACACCGTGTATGCTTGGGAGTAGCAATGCCCAAATGATAGAGGTCGGGGTCACGCCGCGCAGAGATGTGTGTCGCTACGCTCACACCTCTGAGTGCTTCACGTCGTGACGCCAGGGCTTGCGTGTCGCGATGCTCCTATGCTGAAAATATTACCAGATAGTAACTTCAACTTGATTCCAATTTAAATCACTTCCAACTTTCTCCAAATATTTTATACACCTGAAATCTAATTTTAACATCAAAACCAACATGTAACACATGTTATATAACAAAATCATGTTGATCAAAAATATCAAATATTTTAAAAAAAACATAAATGTATTTTAAATACTTATATGCATAAGTTTGAATCTAATATACAAATCAAACAAGAATCCTACAAAGAAGCAACTCATGAACAATTCTTGGTCACTCTAAGGTGGTCAAATGATTTTAGAATGATATTTATAACTCCAAGTTTTCATTTAGAGTTCTAAACTCCAATTTTGTGTTTTATGTCCAATATAAACAAATTTGACCTAATCACAAGCATATTGTATTTATGCTTCGGAAGCATCAAAACACAAGTATCTAACCATATTTTAACCTTTTAAACTATGTTATTATGCATTAAATAGATAATATATCATAATATGTTTCATTAATGATCTCAAATCAATAATAAAAACATAGTTTATTAGTGAACATCAAAACCTAGCAAGCTTCGATGAAAGATTAAATCTTCTAAGTAAGAAAAATGTAGAGAATTTCCAAAGTTTCTCTCACACTTGTTTTCTTTTGGTTGAAACTTAATTAATAGAATTGCACAAGCTTAGCTTTAATAATCAAGTTTTGAATTTTTAATTAATAAAAGTTTTAATCAACTTTTAGATGGGTTTAATCTAATTTGTCTAATTATGCATTTTAGGTATAATCTAATCATCTTTGCCTAACCACTTGATTATTCCAATTAAATCAAGTCAAAAGTTTAACCGCTTGATTAATCCAATTAAATTAAACCAAATACACATATTATTACATATTTTGTAATTATCAAAATATCCTAATATTGTAGAGATATTTATGAAATTATAATAAAGCCCTTATGTGATTATAAATTTGGATTAATCTAATTAATCTCAATTGGTGTAATAAATAATTAATGTTATTCAATAATACTTAATTACTTTGATTGATGATTATAATATCAAATATTATTTATTATCAAACATAATTGATTACCCATGTACTCAATGAGTATAGTTCATATCGTCATATAAGCCTAGCTCATATGTACGCAATTCGGCTACCTTTGAAATTGCGAAGAACACAAATGATCTTTCTGAACTATACAAGTCAATGACATCACTTATGATTAATAATCCCTTCGTCGTAGGCTATCTGAGTTGTGCTTAGGTAACATAGATTACACCGTCAAATTTCCAAGACGCACATCTCATATTGTCGATATGTCCACGATTCTTTACAATTAATCTGAACACCATTTCTGATATATATGCGATCAATCATAGGTGATCGGCTTTGGCCAAAGTCTTAAGAATCGTGACTCATTAACATAGATACTTTAACCCCTTATGGTACACATACGGGCCGACAAATCATATCTTGATACATACTTGATTAATGAGTGCATCGGTCCACACCCAACGAACATCTGACAGTCAGAATTTGGAAGATCTCTGATACACCTGGCATTAAAGTGTGGAGGATCGAATACAAAATTAATGCTATTATATAGTCAAAGGATCACATATGCTACTCGACTCGAGGAGATTCTTATTGACGGTGGTGTACTTCCAACTATTAGGAATCATATGTGAGTCATTCAACATTTTCTCCAACAAATACACACATGTCTATACGAGCTTCCATTGCTCATGGTCCATTGGATTAGACCATTGGAACTCCAATTCCAATATACGATAAATGTTAGTCTTATAGGTTATATGAATCCGATCGTATTCCAAAACCAAAAACTAGGAATATATACTTTGAGAATAGTTTATAATAGTAATACTATCACAATGATGGACCACCCAGTGTTCAGTATTACACGTTTTATTCTAAGGTCGGTGTCATTCTCAGCATACACACACTAACACACACACACACACACACACACACACACACACATTAAACTAATATAAACTAAGAGATAATGACATAATAATTATCATTAACATATTGAAATGAAATTGAAGTTATTTTATTAATAAATAATAAAATATAATATATAATACATTATTTGGATTGACGCTCCAAGTACCAACTCCAACAACAATATCATTTTTAAACTATTCATTGTCAATGTTTACATTCTTGGTTAGTAAATAAATTCGTAGAGACTGGTAAATATCGTATATTGGAATTTAGGATTATAATGGTTTATCTTAATGAACCATGAGTCTCGAGAGACTCGTATAGACATGTAGGTATTCATGACAGATAAATATTGAAGGACTCACTGAAAATTCCTAATAGTAGTATAAACAATGTCAATAGTATTTCTTCCGAGTCGAGTAGCATATATGGTCATTCGACTTGAGATACCAGAGTGGATATATGAGTTATCATATACACTTTGATGATAGTTACACCAACGATCTTTTTTATATTAGACATACGCATGTTTGTTGGGTGTAGATTGATGCTCATGATATCCGATGAGTATTAAAAGATGATTTGTATATCCTATATACATAGTATATGTATTATTCACGTGTTTGCGCTCGGTTAAATCCAGGACCGTGGTACACTATGAAAATGAGTTCAAAGTATTATTAAGAGATCATGAATTTATAAGTTGATAATATTATACCTTATAGGATTTGAAGTTTATATTTATATCCCCACATAATATGGATAACTTATGACGAAAGAATTATACGTATACAGAGTCTTCGACTTGTATAGTTTAGCGAGATTATTCGTGATCGTCATAATTCATGAATGGGTGAATTATGAATATGAAATTGGATTCATGACGGATAAACTCGAACTTAGAGACTTCATAATATGAAGTGTACTCATTGAGCATTTGGGCAACAAACTATGAATAATACAGATTATTCATAATATATTTTTGGATTAAGCGAGTTAATTTGAATCGTTTAACAACTAGATGAAAATACACATTTCGGGGAAATATTAGTTATTTTATACTTTAATATGTGTATTTGTATTTGATAAATAATTAGATTAGATACAAATTAATTGGTAAATAATAAAATGAGACATATAAATTATAAAAAAGACCAAATTCAAATTCATTTAATTATTGGATAAATATTTAAATATACTTTACATGTGTAAAGTGATTATTATTTATTATATATTATTCGTAATATATGATAAATAATAGCCAAGTGTTCGGTTTTATAACCAAGCTTTTATATGATAAATTTTGAAATATGAATTGACTAAAAATACCCTATAGTTTCAGCCATATAGGTATAAAATGGAATGATTTTTTCATTTTCCATTTTTTTTTAGAAAATCCTAATTTCTCAAAGCTTTCTAAATACACCAAAAGAGATTAGGGAGGAAAAATCCAACAAGAACAAAGTTTGAAGGATATTTCAAGATTAAAGGTAATCCTTAATTATGCTTTGATTTAGAAAGTAATTCTAGTTGTTCTTATGGATTACATATGATGTCGAGTTTCTTTTCATTCTTGAATTTGGGCTTTGTGTTTTGAATCCTTGTTTTGAGAACTAGATGCATGTGTAAATTTATATCGAGTAAAATTAGTGTAATTTGTGCAATTTGTTATATCATAACTTGTTGTCATTTTAGAGTGTTATGACTACTCTTATAGCACCTAGAATTGTTCTAGGGTATCTCATATGTGGTGACTTTGGTTGGTAATTGAATTAATTTGTTGAAGAAATGGATTAAGCATGAAAAAAATCAAATTAATTATTGAAATATGAAAATTATTTATTTTTGGTAAAAAAAAATATAATGCTTGGACGTTTATGGAAGTTGAAATAATTTTCGAAAATGATTTCGTGGTCGAAATTGACGAATTACGCAAAAATAATAAAATTGAGTAAAACGCAACTGTGCAGTGAATTCCTCACAACACAGTCGTGTGTTAGGGGCTGTTTGGCCATTGTTCATGTGACCAAATCATCCCTTCTTGAGGCTCGATTGATCGGTCACCCATCTCATGCGAATTTGGCGAAAATCACTTACGTAAAACTCTGCCATATTTCCGAAATTTATTTTGTTGTCATAATTTGATTTCGATAAGTGATTTGGGTGAAATATAATTAAATTTATGGTATTGTGTTTGCGTAATTTTCTGCCTGAAGAAAAAAACGTGTAAGGTTCAAACCTTATGAGAGAAAGTCCCAGTAAGGGGTATTTGATTAAGTGAATAAGCCTCCAAGGGGCACAAGCACAAAATTACAGTCCTAAAAATATATGAAACTACGAAATAAAAAATAATAAGATGCTCGTTTGAGTCTTCATTTTGATCGGGGTCTCTTCTTCACATGAGTGAGCCTTTTATAGTGGAATTTGTAAACTGCTCGGACGATTTCAGTCCGTAACTCCCCTTCAACTGCCGAGTCATGCCTTCAACCGTTGAGTTGTGCGTCATAACTGCCTGATCATGGAAGGAAATGTCTAACTGCTGTAGTCGTGGGATCAACTGCAGCATGTGTTCAATCGTCCTGAGTCATTTGTCGTTCTAATCGTTGTTTCGGTCGTCCTGACTCTCTTAGTCATCCTAGTTGTTGGGCGATCTCCATGTCCGCTCTCTTCTTCCTCATCCTAGGTTCGAATCGTCATGTGGAGTGATACATGTCCTTCCCGCTTGCTTTCGTCCATGTCGTTCTAGGGCGATTTTCTTTTGTCAATAATTGTCCCCCAAATTCACTTTGATTGAGTTGGAAGAGAAATCGAGGTGAATTTCTTGATGTAGGTAGAATTCAGGGTGGTAGAAGTCGGCCTACAAGTCCTCGCCCTATTGTTTGTGAGTCGCCCTTTACGTTTTCCATGCGAGCCCATCACTTCTTTAATAAATGCGCGACCTTACAATTTTTTCCTATATTATCCGCTCTTTCTTCTCGTTCGGGGGAGACCATTGCACTAATTGAGGATTGGCCCAATATGCATTCGTTCTCGCCCTCGGCTGACTATTCAGTACATGTAATCTGCAAAACCATGGGGCACAATACCTTCCCACATAGGAACTCAGTCAACCACTGCCAACAGACGTAATCCATCCACAACATTACATTCCATTCCACACCTCAACCCGTGTGGATGGACGCTGGCTAACCTTCCTACATTCCATTCTATAACTCATTAAGGAAAGGCTTTTGATTCCGACAGCCCTTTTTCCATACAGATCTTTTCTTTTTTCTGGCTCTGCTCTGCTCCTTCCAATCCTTCCCCCTCCATCCATTCTGCTATTGAACTATTCACCAACCTATGGTCTATACCTCTCATTATCATCTTACTGTGGAAGTCACTTTTCGTCGGTTCCTCACAGACGGCGCCAACTATTGACGACTGATTTTCGTCTCAGCGGGGAATATGGGAATGTCATTCCCGGGACAAATCCTTCCTCAATAGTGAATTTGTTTGGTTATGGGAGACTAAGCCAAGAACTGACTCGGCCGACCTGTTTTTGAGTAGGTTCGGCGTATGGTCGAGCGGTTGAAAGAGGTTACAGTTGTTATTTTTCTATTGTTTACAAGCTGCTATTCGGAGCATCCTCTTTAACATGAGGCTACCACCCCTTTTATATACTTCCAAAACATGATATTGTTTTCATTTGCAATGTTTCCCATGTGCTACCTGACCGATTGACAGGTTCTCTGCCCTAGGCCTGACCTTGCCGAAAGTAAGCCTGCAGTCTGATGGTTCTGTCACCTCAATTCTACTTTCTCCTCAGCTCCACGCAACAATAATGATGACAGCCAGGAAAGTGCTTCCGGAGGATGACTCGTGTTGACACATGTAAAGGAAAATCGTAGATTTTAGGTTTCTGTCGGTTGCCAAATGATCGGCCAGATAACCTACTAAGCTTCCCAAAATCACTTTTGCCCAAGCCCAGGCTACCTGGACCTGGTCGGCCAAATCTGAGATACTATGTCCGGACTCTCCGCCGGGCCGATGAGTGATTAACACTTTTCTGAACATTCATCTCTTTTGGAAAAAGGGAAGTTCCACCACTGCTCCTGGGCTTCTAGTTCCTTGCTGATGTAAGTGATGCGTCTATCGTCCTCGCTCCCCAGATTTACCTTGTCCAATACACCTTGTACCCTTGTGATGCTCGCCTTATGCCGCCCGCTCAGAGCGTATTCTTCCTCTTCTATTTGTTGTTCGCTCTTATGACTCATTTCCATAAAAAATCTACCCCGCATGCCTCTCTTATTCTGCCATCTGTCTGCTGCGCTTACAATTTATCTCTTAAGGCCGAAATCGTGGTCTGAGCTTCGGCTTCATTTTCTCGTTCTGTTACATAGGCCATTAAGTTGGCCTTGGTAGCCGCGAGCGCGGCGTGTTCTTTACTCTGCTTGTTCTTCTTCATATGAACTGCGGTGTGTGTCGACCCTCTAAAGACCACCGTGGTTGGTCTTGTTTGCACGAACAAATCATTTAGTAGACCTACGGGGTATGGCTCGTCATTTTGAGCCACAGTGGCTGAATTTTCCCCTTAATTAGAACTTTGGTCGACCCATAATTTCCTTCATACATGAAGTATTCGACCGAATTTATCTCTGCAACGAAAGGCTTGTTGTCAGCATGTACTATTTCCACTTCATCTCTCTGGTTCCAGAAAAGTAGACATTGATGAAGAGATGAAGGAATACATCGGCTACCGTGTATCTAATCTCGCCCTAAGAGCATGTTATATGTGGTTGGCCTGTCTATAACGAAGAGGACTACTGTCTTCGTAGTACTCCCTACTTGTAAGTCTAGTGGGACGACCCCTTTGGCCGTTGTCGCCCCTCCATTGAAACTTGTTAGCACTACTTCCTTAGGGATGAGGTCGTCTTCTGACTTTGCTAAACGCCACAATATCCTAACCGGGATCGCATTGATGGCTGCTCCATTGTCAATCAACACTTTGGTGATGGGTATCCCGTTGGCCTTTGCTTTCACATACAACGATCGTAGGTGCTTCGTCATTTGTGGTGGTGGTTTTGGGAATATCACCTTCCCTGATAGGCCTACCACTATTGCTTGTTCATTCTCACCGTTGGCTCGAGGTAGTTTTCCATCCATGTCCCACCCAGAAGGTGGTAATATGACCGGCGCATCATGAGAGACATTATTGACGACCGGTCTTCGCTTTTCCACCATGGTAACAGTCCGTCTTATTTTGGGCGTCCCATATAGGACGAGGTATGGGAATCGTCCCAAGTATTCTCTTAGCGTTCCGATTGTAGGGTTGTTGGCCTCATACATTCTTTGAGAAGCCGATTGTGATATTCCCCTTCTTCGTGCTTCAGTTCTGATGTCTATTTCTTCTTCCATGTCAGTCATTTCCTCTTCCGAAGCTTCTCTGTCTGTTATCGAGAATGCTGCAAATTCTGTTTCATCACTATCATAGACAACTTTGTTATTTCAAGCCTTTTCACTGTTGTCCCCCTTGAATTTCTCGGACAATAAGTAATGATTAGCCACAACCGGTGGCATACTGCCGAACTAAATAACAATAGAGGTTCTTCGTTGTATGTTTCCTCCCATTTTCTTCTATCAAACTCGGTGCGCTCCTCACAGTTGACTGTTGTCCCTTCTATGTCGTCACTCTCTTTACTACTTACATCCGGCTTCTTCCCTATATAAGCACTACGGCTTGTGGGGACTTTCATTTCACCTTGTTGGCGCATCATACGACCATAATTCCTCTGGTACCGCCTTGGTTGTGTCATTGTCATTTCGTCCACTTAAGAGTTATTCCTTCCTGGACGTTGCCCCGAATGTGGCATATGGTACGAATGTCATACGTTGGGCTGATGAATTTTCTGCCTAAACGTCCTTACATTTTGGACGAAATTTGAATTCTCACCGTAGAATCTTGGTGCGAAGGTCATCGGTTGCCATGCTACTGGCTCTTTCTTTACAGGCCTTTCACAGGTATCTTCCAACTCCCTCATCCATTCTATATTGTTCTTGCACCGTACACAGAGAGTTTGCCGATCCTTCCATTCTTGGGGTGTTTTAATCCTTTCCAGATCGCTTGGACGATGACAATTCTGCTATTCATCTAGGACCAACTTGAACTTTGGTAAGTTCATTTTGGTAAGGTCCGAATTGATCATGTTTAATTCCACTGGCTTTGGGAAAGTGTTGTCGTCCACCGCCATCTTTTTTTCGAATGTTATTCGTCCAGATTCTATGACATCCTGCAAAACATTCCGAAAAATAAGACAATTATTAGTTGAATGGGACCACGCATTATGCCACTTACAATATTTTTTACCACCGATTTGCTCGGCTCTTGGTAATGTGTGGCGGTCGCTCAAACTAATTTGCTTGTCTTTATATAATTGATCGAATATGGCATCGACTTTCGTGATATCGAACGAGAAGTTCCTACTCTTTTATCGTTCTTTTCTATGGTTTGGGGTTTAGCCCACGCCTTACAAACGTACGACTTCCCTTTAACCAATTCGGCCAAACATAAGTCGGCTGATTCGATGTCCATTTCGCCTATTTCATAATCGACGCTCCTGTAATAAGTTCTTATGCTGGAATTTTTCATTTGCTCATCATTTCTTAATAACCGTTCATAATGCACTACAATAGTAGCGAGTTGGGGGAGATCCCAAAATTCGCGATCTTGAAATTTCTTTTTTTATATCGAAATTGAGACAGTTTTGGGCGATTCTCACAAATTCTTTTTCTGGCAAAGGCACGTAACATCGGCCTCGAGCCACTTTAAACATTTGTAAGAACGTCTCGGCCAATTCTCCTTGTAACTATCTCAAGTTTGCCAAATCGGCCAAGGCTACTTCAGATTCGGCCTTGTAGAATTGCGCATGGAACAACTGTTCTATTTATTGCCAATTTTCCACCGAATTGGACGGAAAGCTAACATACCAGGAGAAGGCTACTCCTGACAGTGAGCCGTGGAATAACCTCAATTTATAGAAATCAGTCGTTTCTCCACACTGAAGGGTAAATCGTCATATGTGTTCTATGGTAGAAACTTCCCCAGACCCTGTAAACAGAGTAAAATATGATACTTTGTAATTCCTAGGCCACAGATATGCCACATCGATCCAATCTGGGTATGGCTTCCGATACCTCGGCCGAATTGGCCGTACCCCTAGACCCAATTGATTTTGAAGGATCTCGGTCATCTGTTCTCTCACATGTCATTGCCATTGAATGACATTGTTATGGGTGGCAGTTTTGGTCCTCTCACAAGTGGGACATAGTCATGATTCTGCCCCTGAGAAGCCTGGAGACCTTGGGGCAACACCATTGTGCCATATTTGGCTCTTGGTGTAAGTTTGGCCCTAGATGCGAGCCATTGCCCCCAGAACTTATTACTCCCTTGGAAGTCATAGAGACAGTGACCCATTGCGGAGGAATATTGCTCGGACCAGTCTCTTGACTGCTTGGTGCAGGAGGAGGTGTAGTCCACGTAAGGGTCGTCCCCCCGTTTACACATTTGGCCATTAACTCGTTTAATGAGCTTAAGTGTTTGACCATATTTTCATAATGTGAGTTACTAGTCGAAGTAAACTTATCTATGATATGAGCATTTGGAACCTAACCTGCTCGACAACATCCTGCATGAATTCACCGAACAATGCGCGAACCGCGTTAGGGCTGAGCTCTCACACAGGTCATATCGACTAGCATCTGCTAGACCCTCGAAATGGCTCACTACGGCTAGAACGTGGGGCTGGTAGGTTTGCTCCAGTCCTCATTCCTCCGTACTTAAGCCAGTTTGAGTGTTTCTTTTCGGAGGCATTTCCATTTTTTACACCAATTCTCCCACTATGGTCGCCAAAAACTGTTTGCGTAATTTTCTGCCTGAAGAAAAAAAACGTGTAAGGTTCAAACCTCCTAAGACAAAGTCCCAACAAAGGGTGTTTTATTAAGTGAATAAGTCTCCAAGGGGCATAAGCACACAAATTACAGTCCTAAAAATTATTAAACTACGAAATAAAAAATAATAAGATGCTCGTTTGAGACTTCATTTTGATCGGGGTCTCTTCTTCAAATGAGTGAGCCTTTTATAGTGGAATTTATAAACTGCTCGGACGGTTTCAGTCCGTAACTCCCCTACAACTGCCGAGTCATGCCTTCAACCGTTGAGTTGTGCATCATAACTCCCTGATCGTGGAGGGAAATGTCTAACTACTATAATCGTGGGATCAACTGCAGTATGTGTTCGATCGTCATGAGTCATTTGTCGTTCTAATCACTGTTTCGGTCGTCCTGACTCTCTTAGTCGTCCTAGTTGTTGGGCAATCTCCATGATTTCTCTCTTCTTCCTCCTCCTAGGTTCGAATCATCATGTGGAGTGATACTTGTCCTTCCTGCTTGCTTTCGTCCATTTCATTCTAGAGCGATTTTCTTTTGTCAACAATGTGATATCGAATAATTTATTCGAAAAATTAAAAATTAAAAATTATGATTGCACCTAAACTGTGATTCCGCTGTGAAAACCGCAACAGAACATACCCTATTGGTTTAAAAAATGGACATATGAACCTCCGAAATTTCATAAAATGACATATAAACCCATAAAATTTCATAAAAATGATTAATATACCCAAAATTCGTAAAAATAACATATATACCTAAAAATTCATAAAATTGATATATATCCAAAATTTCATAAAAATGATAAATATACCCAGAATAAATAAAAAATAAATTTACCCACCATACAACTAAGTGGAAGAAGAGGCGAGAACTTTTTTTTTTAATTTAATAATAAAATTTATAATGCTAGTTTATTGAGCTACTAAACGAATGTTAATCACAATAATCCACAAAAAAATATATTAATAAAATCATAATAATTGCTCATGAAAACACAGGTAAAAGAAAATTCTTGATAATATGTGTGTGTAGCTGCTCAGAATTAGTCATACCCCTAGGGACACGTGTCGACATACAGTTGATGTTAGACAATTATGACCCATAGAGTCTCTATTTGTAAAAAATATTGTGGTTTTTGTACAAATTAATTATGTAGCAATGAAATTGCATTTTATCATTTTGTAATTTGATTACGTATATATATAAATGATAAAAGTCCATATGATTAGTTTCGGATTATAAGATATGAGACAGTATCAATCCATAAATGTTTAATCATTAAATATCCATAGTCGTAGTATTATCGAGACTGGACATCGATAATGCGGAATAGACTAGTATTGCACTTGTGCATGTCATAGAAGCGTAACAACATAGTTCTCATATATTTAAGTATTGGATACTTATGCAAGTGTGATAGGAGGTTGTGTTTACCGATGGTACGGAAACATCTTCGCTCTGGATAGACCCCGCGGAATCCCATTGGTAGTATGACTATGTGTCTATGAGAATCCACATCAGGGTAGGTGTATTTGGTCTTAACCTGAGACTTACATCGCTAGTACTTGCGACAATCAATACGCTTTGGTTTTGGTCGTCCAGGACTTTAACAGGTTCTGTGTACGCCTCTTCTGGGTTTATTGAGAATCGTAGTGTATTGGGTGTGATGTCAAGAAGGAAATATCACTTCAGTCATATGGAGTTGATGATCACACAAGGATACAGAACTGGTACTCTAAATGGTTGCAACTATCGGGATAATATGACAAGGTCATGATTATCCGATTTAAAGAGACTAGTTGCTAGTAATCCGATATATGATTCGTACAGGGTTGACACTATTCCAGCCACAGACCTTGCATGTGACATCTGATACTGGATCGCTATACGCAATACTACGTATACTACGCCTGATATAGATTATATATTCCATTAAGAATATTTCTGGAGAATTGGGAAAGCACGGTGCTTTGCTAGAAGCCAACCATGTCTCGTAAATCGGTAAAAATATAGTACTAGGTATGTACGTGTTCGGATAGTCGACGATCGGATTTACTGCCAACATATCCAGGGATCTCTTGGGTCACTTTCCGAAGATTCACCGATGACATATGATTCGAACATAATTAATCTTGGATTAATTACGGAGAGATTTTATCTAGGATAAAATACTATTTGAAAAGAGAGAAAGATTAATTTGGAATTAATCGATAAAATAATATATTCGATATATTAAATGAAATTAGATTTCGACACGGAATTAAAATTAGATTTTAATTCGGGAAAACGAATTAATTTAGAATTAATTCGCAAGCGACGTTAAGGATGGCAACGGGCCGGGTTCGGGCCGGATTTTTTAATTATAAATATTATTATTTTAAGCCCGGATCCGATTTTTTTATTATAAAAAATTATAAATATAAAAAATTTATTATAAAAATATATATATTTTATGAATTAAAATATTTATTTATTTATTTTAAGCTTGGATCCGATTTTTTTATTATAAAAAAATATAAATATAAAAAATTTATTATAAAAATTTATATATTTTATAAATTAAAATATTTATTTATTTATTTTAAGCCCGGGCCGGGCCGGGCTCGGGCTTTTTGGGTAAAGCCCGGCCCGGGCCCGTGGGCCGGGCTTACCGGGCCGGGCCGGGCTTCGGGCTTTTCTGCCACCCCTAAGCGACGTGAATAATAATTTTGCTTGGCATAATTATTTAATTAAATTTGATTTAATTACGTCGCAACAAAAAATTTGTTAATTTGAAATTGGCGAACCCGAGCCCGGGAGTGATTGCGGGCCCACTTGGATTTTGAATCAAGTGGGGCCCACATGTCACATCACTAGTCACATCACTTGTCACTTTTGAGTGGTGGGTTTTGGTAAGAATGACTTTAACTTGTTTTACACTCCAAGTTAAAGTGACATGATTGAATTATTACCAAATATTTGCTAAATCTTTAATTTGATTTTTGAAATCAAATACATAAAAGAGAACAAGTCAAACACTCCTCACTCTCTCACCACACTCACGCCCATTGCAAGAATTTTACTCTCTCCATTTTCTTTTCACTTGGCCGAAAGTTCAAGGAAGAATAAAGGTGTTTTTGTTGCAAAAATTACCAAGAGCTAGCACTCTAGAGGAATCATCACAAGGTGATAGGGAAACCAATCTAAGAGCTTGGAATCCATTCAAAAGCTTGGAGCTTCTTCATCATCAATAAATTGGGACCTTGGCTGAATCTTGAGAGCTTCAACGAGGAGAAATGTTTGTTATCAACACTTCCATAATCCATTCATTGTAAGTATGATTCCGCCATACTTCTTTAATGTATTCTCATTGTTTTCATTGCTTAAATGATCTTGGGACTATAGTAGAAACCAACAATGGTATCAGAGCATGAAAAATGTTAGGGTTCTTAGGCTAAAATTTGGGTAAAAATGATTTGAGCATGATTTGATAAAATTGATTGATTGAGTATGCTTGAATGATGATAACATAGTGTTATGCATGATCAATTTCATGAAAATGAATTGGATTATTTTTCGTCAAATTAAGGGCTTGGCTGAATGCTTATGTTGCCCTAAGTCATGGTATTTTTTGTTTTTTGATCATTGGATGAGTTGAAAAACATGGGAAATGTTGATTTGTAATTCAATCGGATTGAAAACGAAATCGAATTAAAAACCCCTATGAATGCCGTGAGCTATTGAGCATGTAATGGATGATTTTTTAATTCAATAATGTTGGACATATGTTGATGATGATAATCATGATTAATGGATTATATTAATATTTTGGAAATGTTAATTTAAAAGATTAATCATGGCTAAACACTTTGATTTATTAAATTATGAATTTTGGAAAATTAGAATTTAATAAATTGGATTAGATCCAAATTGGGCCTAAACCATTCCATAAAGTCCAAATATAACTAATGGCCTTTTAATGTTTAATTGGGCCTAATGGGCCTAAATTGGTTTCTTGGCATATAAGGGTGATTCCTTAAATGGGCTTTGGTATTTGGGTTTGACCCATATTGACCAAAGTCCAAGCCTTAAGAAATTAATTGAAAGCCCATTGGACTTTAATTAAACTACATTAGATGTAATTGGGCTTTGAGACCTATTTAGATTAGATTTGGAATCTAAGTCTTAAAAGCGCATTAAAAAGTGCAGTTATTTAATTTAGAATTAAATATGGAATTAGTAATTGTAGTTCGATATAATTCAAGAATTCGTACTTTGAGTACCTATTCTCAAACGAGTTGGACTCGCGTAAAATCAAATCGTTGTTTGAACATTGAATGATCACTTTATTCAAGATTAATTAATTGGATTAGATTGATTGAATAACATGATTTGTGTGAATACATGGATGTGTTGAATGAATAACGTATATCAGATGGATATTAGAAGGGAATGGCAATTTTGGAAATTGTTGTAAATTTAGAATTTATTAAATTGGACCTGCGTGTCTATCCTTATATCTCTTGATTCTTTGTAATTCTCTTCCCACCTAATTCCCCTCAATGTTAATGAGGTTTCTTTAATTGTATTATGTAATTGGGTAGAAGAAAGAATAGTGCTAGCCGGGGAGAGGAAATGGAGTGATTCATTCTAGGAACAATCTGTGAGATATCCATCCGCATATCGTTATTAATTTACTTTCGCGCCTTATTATGCTTTTAGAATGCATGCTTAAGGGTGTATGATGAGACCTAACAAAGATAATAAATTGGTTGCCAATTTACGCGAAAAACCCTCAACAAAATATTAAGTGTTTTCCTTCCATTGAGTGATTCTTATTCAAGATCCAAGATTGGCACTGGTTTGTTGGCCAAAGTCAAGACTTTTGTCCATCGCGGATGTGTTTGAATCATGAAAGTTTTGTTGCATATCGTGTGTCTTGTCCAAGTTGTGATTTGTTGGCCAAAGTCAAGATCACTTCTTGTCCATCGACATCGATTACGAAGCTTTCCAAAGTCAATGGGTCCCGCTTAACTGGAATCATTAAGCTTGTTGTGCCAAAGCCAAGGCTTAGTTGATTCAGAGGAAAAAGGTTAGGAAAATATATTGGATATATTGGCATATATATTGTATATATGTTTCGGCCTTGGAGGTCCACCTACCGGATCTAGGAATTGGATGAGATCCAATTGATCTTAGAGATCTACCTAGTTAAATATCATACATCTTGTTGGCCAAAGTCAAGATTGTGTGTTATTTAACGAGATCCTAGCCCACTAGGAAATTAGGTTTCCCGAGTACTCAACAGAGGGTTAAAGGCTCGTCGAAAAATAGTGGGAGGCTAGTATTGAATTTGTAATTTTATTCAAATACTTAGCTTTACGTGCTTTCAAAATTATTTCATCAATTATTTTATAAGTTGGACTATTATATTATTATTTTTCTTGTAACAGTTAGACTGTACCCATACATCGTTAATCGAATAGTTGGACTATTGCGGTTAAGTTGACAGAAAAATTGAGCGTTAGGGAAATTGTCATGGGCGACAAGGTCTTTAATGCCACAAACTTTCAGGACTGGGATATGAATCTCAGAATTGTTCTGGGATCCGAGAAGTTACTCCATACTTTAGAGCGACCTATTGGGCCTAAGCCCCGACCTGGTCAGTTGCTTGAGCTAGAGCTTTAGAAGACTCATAGCGATGATAATGCGACTGCTCAATCGGTAATGCTTGCCGCTATGACTCCACAATTCCGTCGTCAAAATAAGGGGTTGGATCCCTATGAGATGATGGCGAAGTTGCACGATCTCCACCGATTTAATCTTAGGTCGCAAAGATACGAGTTGCAGAAGAAGCTCTTCCGCACTCGAAGTCAGAGGGTACGTCTGTTGAGCACCATGTCTCACAGATGATTGCTGACATTGAGCAGCTCGGAAAGATAGGCATAGTCTTCGAGGCTGAGACTTCAGTGGATTTGATCCTACAGTCTCTCCCCAACACTTGGAGTGGGTTCATCATGAACTACAACATGTTGAACCAAGACCAAACTCTTGGAGAGTTGATGTCCACTCTGCGTGAGGCAGAGAAAGAGCTTCTTAAGGGCAAGAAGCGCGAGGCGCACTATGCTTCAACATCTCAGACTCCGAGGACTTGGCCCATGGCGACTGGAGATGTTAAGAAGAAGAAGCATAAGAAGAAGGGCAAGGCCAAATCGTCAAAGGGTTTTGGGAAACCCAAGGACAAATCCCAGGATGTATGCTTGCAGTGCGGGAAGCGGGGTCACTGGAAGCATTACTGCCGCGAGTACAAGCCACACATGAAGGAAATCAAAGCGGGCAAGGCACCGACTTCAGGTATGCTTGTTATAGAAATAAACATGTCTACTTCTAGTTTTAAAAATTGGATTTTTGATTCTGGTTGTGGTACTCACATATGTACTGATGTGCTGGATCTGCGGATTAGCAGGAGACTGGCCTCATGAGAGATTGACCTCCGTATTGAAAATATGACTCGAGTTGCCGTTTTGGCCGTCGGCACTTATGTTTTGGAATTGCCCTCGGGGCATGTACTTGAACTTATAAACTGTTATTTTGTACCTAGTTTGACTAGAAATATTATTTCTGTATCTATGTTAACCCAATGTGGGTATACTTTAGTATTTAGAAACACTGGGTGTTTTATGTATAAAAATGATATAGAAATTTGCACAGCTGATGCAAATAATGGTCTTTATATTTTGAATATAAATAAATCTCAAACATATAATGTAACAAACAAAAGGCTTAAAGTAAGTAACAAAGATGAAACTTATATGTGGCATTGTCATCTCGGACACATAAACAATACACACATATCCACACTTTCGAAGAGTGGGTACTTGGACGGATTTGTTCCAAATTCATATGACGTCTGCGAATCTTGTTTATTAGGCAATATGCCTAAATCATCTTTTAGCAGTAAAGGTGCACGTGCCACCGAACTGTTAGCCCTTGTTCATAGTGACGTTTGTGGGCCCATGTCTAGCCAGGCTAGAGGTGGATATGAATACTTCGTAACCTTTACGGATGATGCATCGCGTTATGGTTATGTGTATCTTATGAGACACAAGTCGGAAACCTTTGAGAAATTCAAAGAGTTTCGACACGAAGTAGAAAAACAGACCGGCAAAAGTATTAAGACATTACGGTCGGACCGTGGTGGCGAATACTTAAGCAATGAGTTTCTTGATTACTTGAAAGAATATGGTATTCTTTCACAGTGGACTCCTCCTGGAACACCGCAATTAAACGGTGTGTCCGAACGGAGAAACCAAACTTTGTTAGACATGGTAAGGTCTAAGATGAGTCGCACAGAGCTACCAATTTCCTTCTGGGGATATGCATTGAACAGTGCAATACTTATTTTGAATAAGGTTCCGTCAAAGTCTGTTCAACAGACTCCGTATGAAATATGGACAGGAAAGAAATCGGGTTTCTCATTCATGAAGATTTGGGGTTGCTGGGCATACGTCAAACGTTTGGAAGGTACCAAACTAGAACCCAAATCGGATAAATACCTATTTGTAGGATATCCTAGGGAAACCAAAGGATATTACTTCTATCACCCACAAGAGAACAAAGTATTTGTTGCTCTACATGCAGTTTTCCTTGAAAAGGAATTCCTAAATGCAGTGATAAGTGGGAGGAAAGTAAAACTCGATGAAAATCGGAGTGATACTGTTCCTGTCACAAAATCCTTAACGGAACATGAACAGTCCATCATGGATGAGACTGTACCACAATCTTCGAATACACAAGGACCGCGTAGGTCGGAGAGTGTCAGAAAACAACCTGAGAGGTATGGGTTTCTGATCTCACCTCATGTGGATATTAATCCTATTGAGGAAGACGAACCGGCTATGTATGAGGAAGCAATACAAGGTATCGACTCCGGTTTATGGAAAGATGCCAAGAATTCCGAAATGGATTCCATGTACACCAACCAAGTTTGGACACTGGTTGACGCACCAGAAGGCGTAAAGCCTATTGGTTGCAAATGGGTCTTCAAGAAAAAGACTGTGGCAACGTATAACATACAAAGCTAGGCTTGTAACGAAAGGGTATCATCAACGACATGGTGTCAATTACGACGAAACTTTTTCACCCGTTGCCATGATTAAATCCATTCGGATAATGCTTGCTATTACTGCATATTTCGATTACGAGATATGGCAGATGGACGTCAAAACCGTTTTCCTTAACGTAAACCTTTTGGAGGATGTTCATATACATCAGCCTGACAGTTTTTTCGTACCAAGACTTGCAAACAAGGTTTGTAAGTTAAATCGATCCATTTATGGATTGAAGCAACCATCGTGTTCTTGGAACCAACATTTTGATGAGATCATAAAGGAATATGATTTCATTCAAAACGAAGATGATCCTTGTGTATATAAAAAGGTTAGTGGGAGCGCATTGACATTCATTGTCCTTTACGTTGATGATGTATTGCTTATTGGCAATGACATTCCCATGTTAACATCGGTGAAAGCTTGGCTTTCATTAAAATTCTCTATGAAAGATCTGGGAGAAGCAGCCTTTATTCTAGGAATAAAGATCTAACGGGATAGATCTAGAAAGCTGTTTGGACTCTCCCACAGCACGTACATTGACAAAGTGTTGAAGAGATTCAACATGGATTAGTCCAAGACGGGACTGTTACCAGTGTCATATGGCGTCACTCTATCTAAGGACATGTGTCCTAAAACTCAAGATGAGAGAGACAACATGAGTCGGATACCGTTCGCCTCGGCAGTCGGATCGATCATGTATGCCATGATATGTACGCGACCTGATGTCTCATATGTTTTGAGCATATGTAGTCGCTATCAGGCCGATCCAGGTGATAGTCACTGGATGGCGGTTAATAATATCCTAAAGTATCTTAGACGAACTAATGATGCTTTCTTAATCTATGGAGATGGAGAACTTGAGGTAACTGGGTATACCGATTCAAGTTTCCAAACTGATAAAGACGACTGCAAGTCGCAATCCGGGTACATATTTTTTTTGTATAACGGAGCAGAAAGTTGGAAATATTCCAAGCAATAGACTGTTGCCGATTCAACAACAAAAGTGGAGTATATTGCTGCAGCTGAAGCAGCAAAAAAGGCAGTTTGGATCCGAAAATTCCTAATTGGATTAGGAGTAGTTCCGTTAGCAGCTGAGCCCGTTCCATTGTATTGTGACAATAACAGGGCTATAGCGCAGGCTAAGGATTCGCGGTCTAATCAACGATCCAAGCATGTTCTTCGACGTTTCCATCTGATTCATGAGATCATACATCGTGGCGATGTGAAGATTGAGAAGGTCGCATCAGAGGACAACATTGCATGTCTGCTGACGAAAGCTATTCCTTAGCAAAAGTTTGAGCGACATGTACATAGTTCAGGTATTAGATGCTTGAGTGACTGGCTATAGGCCAAGTGGGAGATTGTTAGACAATTATGACCCATAACGTCACTATTTGTAAAAGACATTGTGGTTTTTGTACAAATTAATTATGTAGCAATTAAATTACATTTTATCATTTTGTAATTTGATTACGTATATATATAAATGATAAAAGTCCCTATGATTAGTTCCAAATTATAAGATATGAGACAATATCAATCCATAAAGGTTTAATCATTAAATATCCATAGTCATAGTATTATCGAGACTGGACATCGATAATGCGGAATAGACTAGTATTGCACTTGTGCGTGTTATGGAAACATAACAACATAGTTCTCATATATTTAAGTATTGGATACTTATACAAGTGTGATAGGAGGTTGTGTTTACCGATGGTACGGAAACAACTTCGCTATGGATAGACCCCGCAGAATCCCATTGGTAGTATGAATATGTGTCTATGGGAATCCGCATCAGGGTAGGTGTATTTGGTCTTAACATGAGACTTACATCGCTAGTACTTACGACAATCAATACGTTTTGGTTTTGGTCGTCCAGGACTTTAACAGGTTCTTTGTACGCCTCTTCTGGGTTTATTGAGAATCGTAGTGTATTGGGTGTGATGTCAAGAAAGAAGTATCACTTCAGTCATATGGAGATGATGATCACGCAGGGATACAGAACTAGTACTCTAAATGGTTGCAACCATCGGGATAATATGACAAGGTCATGATTATCCGATTTAAAGAGACTAGTTGCTAGTAATCCGATATATGCTTCGTACGGGGCAGACACTATTCCAGCCCCAGACCTTGCATGTGACATCTGATACTGGATCGCTATACGAAATACTACATATACTACGCCTGATATAGATTATATATTCTATTAAAAATATTTCTGGAGAATTGGGAAGGCACGGTACTTTGCTAGAAGCCAACCATGTCTCGTAAATCGGTAAAAATATAGTACTAGGTACGTACGTGTTCGGATAGTCCGACGATCGGATTTACTACCTACATATCCAAGGATCTCTTGGGTCGCTTCCCGAAGATTCACCGATGACGTATGATTCGAACATAATTAATCTTGGATTAATTACGGAGAGATTTTATCTAGGATAAAATACTATTTGAAGAGAGAGAAAGATTAATTTGGAATTAATCGAAAAATAATATATTCGATATATTAAACGAAATTAGATTTCGACACGGAATTAAAATTAGATTTTAATTCGGGCAAACAAATTAATTTAGAATCAATTCGCAAGCGACGTGAATAGTAATTTTGCTTGGCATAATTATTTAATTAAATTTGACGTCGCAACAGAAAATTCGTTAATTCGGAATTGGCGAACCTGAGCCCGGGAGTGTTTGCGGGCCCACTTGGATTTCGAATCAAGTGGGGCCCACATGTCACATCACTAGTTTTTTGGTGAGAATGACTTTAACTTGTTTTACACTCCAAGTTAAAGTGTTATTACCAAATATTTGGTAAATCTTTAATTTGATTTTTGAAATCAAATACATAAAATAGAACAAGTCAAACACTCATCACTCTCTCACCACACTCACACCCATTGCAAGAATTTTACTCTCTCCATTTTCTTTTCACTTGGCCGAAAGTTCAAGGAAGAAGAAATGTGTTTTTGTTGCAAAAATTACCAAGAGCTATCACTCTAGAGGAATCATCACAAGGTGATAGGGAAACCAATCTAAGAGCTTGGAATCCATTCAAAAGCTTGGAGCTTCTTCATCATCAACAAATTGGGACCTTGGCCGAACCTTGGAGAGCTTCAACAAGGAGAAATTTTTGTTATCAACACTTCCATAATCCGTTCATTGTAAGTATGATTCCGCCATACCACTTTAATGTATTCACATTGTTTTCATTACTTGAATGATCTTGGGACTATAGTAGAAACCAACAGTTGAAACTTTCTCACCACGCCTCCTAATAAGGACAGTTGTGAACAGACGAAAGTCCATTAAAAATGAGATAATTATCATTGTACTATTGTACTAATAGACATGATGAGTCAGAGGTTATCTCTGAAGTCTAATGCCCCAAAAGAAACCTAGACTTAATTTCAAAATAATACAAACCAAGATTCTAGAGAAACTCCGGATTGACTAAGGATAGACCGGAGTGGTCAGGTCCCAACCCTAGAATGACGTCATTCTGAAGTGACGTCACTCCGTGATCATACCAATCCAGTCAAAACCAGTTCCGAAGTAGGTTCACTTCAGATATCCTCATAGTTAAAGCATTATGACCTCAACATAGTTACACCAGATGACGTGATATCCCATACATCTGTCTGAGATGAGTGGACTATAATGGCAATCCACATATCTTAACATGCATAATAACATGTGTGATTATACCTAATGCAACATTAAAGTATGTATCACACTAAGTGTATACCATACATCTTGAGGACAATCCAATTTTGCACAAGTGTTTGTCAGAAATCAACACCTAATCACTTATAACCCTATATAAGCCAACGAGATTGTAGGAAACGGGATCGGTTGGAAGAATTAAGAAATAAAAAAATAGCTAAGAGCATTAAACATACAACATCATGCATTCAAATCAACTTAATCAGAAGTATAGAACAGAGGGGATACCTTAACTAAAAAGGCTATGTGCGTGCTGGCCCAACTTGCGGAGAGCCTTAAACGAAAAGCCAAGGATCTAAGTGAACTTCAACCAAATCAGACCCAACAAATTAAATGTACCCAACACTATTTCTCTATCCCGCTTTTATCGCGCATAATATGTATGTATGTATTTTCAATATAGCAAATAAAATAAATTTAAATCTCACTTTCATCTCTTTAAACTCATCGGAACTTAATGAATAATATAAGACAATTATTTTTTAATGCATTTTGTACTATTATTCTAATTTTCCACACTATTAATTTGAGACTTTAATTGATTTTTTAAAATTATAGATATTAATTGCCCATATTAATTTAAATCTCAATTAACACAACTCAATTGTTTTATAAATTTTGGGGTTTGTATATTATTATTACGATTTTTTTGGGGGTGTAGATATCCTTTACCAAATTTTGAGGGCACCAATGAGGTGCATTTTTTTTTTTTTTAGGAAACTTTGAGGGTGTAAGTATTTTAAAAATAATTAATGTTTTGATAATTTTTTACATTTCCCATAAAAGTGATGTGAAAACTTTCCAAAAATTGATCCTTAATGAGTGCCCTTATGACACTCGTTAGCATTACCCTTTTAAAAAAATGAAATCGACTTTGAATATTGAGATAAATCAAATATCATTTCTTAATTTAATACTTAAATATAATAACAAATCATTATCTAAATATCAAAATTTAGTCATTAATTTAAGTCAATTCAATGATAAATACTCAAAATCAAAATAGTATTTAATGATATATATAGGTTTTGATAATGTTTAAATTTTCGACTTTGAGTATATATTCATCATTAGATTGAGTTAAATCAATTTCTAAATTGTAATATATAGATTTGTATTAAAAATTTGTGATGCTATATCTCCACCCGTGTCAAAAAGGCTCTCCTACAACTATATAGTAATTGTAATTAGATGCTTAAGACACTGTAAGCAGCATGTATATTATTTGAGAATAGTGATCATTTCATGGAAAATATTGATCATTTTATGAATTCTATTTCAAGGACCGTTAATTAATTAGAGATTGCTCTGGAAAACAGTCAACTTATATAGTGTTCAATAAACTCAGCAAATTACATCTCACAAACTTTCAAATTTGCAATGATATTAAATTTAATTGAATGGAAAATTTCAAATTTTTGTAATGATATAATAATAAAATATTACATCATAATATTTTTTTATCTATCTATTACTGCTCAATTTATAGAACTATAAAATGATAATAACCAAAATATAAATACTCCAATACACAAGTACAAATCATATACAAATCATATACACAAGTACATATAAAAATGATAAGCCCGGCCCGAGCTCGGCAAAGCAAAAAAAGGCCCGGGCCCGGGAAAAGCCCGGCCCGGGTGTCTTCGCCGGGCTCAGGCCCGAGCTTTATCCAGCTCCTTTTTAAAAAAAATTAAAAAAATTAAAAATATACAAATACAAAATACATTCACACTATATGCAAATACAATTCACAAATAAATCAAAAGTTTTATCGATAAATTAACAATTTAAATCTTATAAATAAATAAAAATGCTACAAACATATGTTTCTTTATCTTTATCTTTCATTGAAGACAATGCAAGTTTTAAGTTTGGGGGTGTGTGCATGTAGTGTTAGTTCCTGTTAAAAAAAATCGTTTTTCTTCCTTGATAGTAAAGCATAAGTCTAATGATGAATTTGTTTGCTTTAAATGAAATTTTAGAAATGATAAGTCTCAATTGATTTTTATCTGATGCCTTGAGTAGATGATCTAGGTTAGACTTGTAAGCACTTAATAATAGGTTTTTAGCAGCAAGAACCTAAGTAGTTGGCAAAGTGACTAGTTGAAGAAATTGTTTGCCGATTAATTACTGTTTGCTTAGAAATCTATCTCAATATGCTATTATTATGATGTATTGTATGATTAAAAAAGAACCACTTATAACCGATAAGCGTGAAGCTACCCATAGGTGAGTGTTAGGACCACCATGAGGAGAAATGCTACCTTAAAGGGTAGGTGCGTTGAAAAAAAAAGAAAATAAAATCATACCATACAGAGTAAATAAAAGCAAATGCATAATAAATTTGAGATATCTAGGTTGGTTTGACCCATCAGATCTCAATTTTTGAGACGAAATCATCGAGTTAGCTTACCTATGAGTCGAGCTGTAATTGAACCTGTACACACACTGTGAGTCTAGCTTAGATGGTTTATTCAAGAATTTGGATTTAAGTTGCGTTGAGTACTTTGAAGGTTCTCTGATTTCATTGATAAGCATTCTTTGAGGACAACAATATGCATAACTATCGAGATTATTTTATTTACTTTTTATTAGTTTTATATTTTGCATGATTGTATGTGTGTGAATGACGTTTGTCGTTATCGTCGCTGTAATCCCTCACGACACTATAACTCGTCAACTAGGGTCGTCTAGGGGTTTAAAGGCTTTTTACATACGCTAAATGCAATTGTGATCCCTACGAAAGTGACTTAGTTAATTTTGTTACTTATTGTTTGATTTATTTATTTAATTTTATTTTGTCTTTTGCTCGGGACTAGCAAAATCTTAAGTTTGTGGGTGTTTGATAGGTGCGGTTTATACCCACTTATTCATGCATTCTTAGCTTACTATTTTGTTAGATTCCATATAATTTAATGTATTTTATAGTTTATTTGTAAGAAGCATTGATACATGAACCTCGGGGTACTTATACGTGTTTTGGGACCATACGGACGCATCAGAAGCACGCAGAAAAGTAGAAACGTGGAAAACACACAAACCTGGAACCTGCCACGCGTCGCGACGCCCTTGCTGCACGTCGCGACGCGCCTACGCTAAACACATAATAAAAATACCGAGAGTTGGGCGCCCCGACGCACAAAGACCAACGCCACGGCGCCCTGCAGCGACTAGAAACATGATTTTTAGGGTTTTTAGATGCCCAATGACCCCAAGGCTTTATTATAAATAGATTAGTTCGTCCAAACTCAAGGGAAGAGGCTAATACACAACACAAAACACAAGAACACATATTTTAGAGAGATCTAAGGAGGATGATTGAAGAGCGATAAGAGGAGACGAAAACGGTGACTCCGAAGAGGAAAAGATTCAATTCGGGTTTTATCTTCTTGTTTATTTCTTAGAAATCTAATGATTTCCATTATATTCATGACTTGTTTTCATTGTTGTTATCTATTGTCATGAACTAAACTCCTTAATTTTGGAGAATGATGTAATTGATGTTTAAACCTTATATTGATTGTCAATTTTGTTAGGAAGTTTTATTAAGTTTATTTATATTCTTTTGAGTTTAATGCTTCTTGATTGCTGGCCACAATTTGAGATGATGCATGTTTAGAATCTATCACTCGAGAGAGGGGATTTTGAATAGATCTAGAGAATGTAACTTAGGAGTTTTATAGAGTTCGAGAGAATATATAAGTTCTTTTGAAGTCGTTAATATAGAATCACAAAGCGTAATGAGTTGTTAACTACTAGATTTTTATAGAGATATCGAAGTCTGAAGTTGATGCTATTTTCACTGATACTCGAGAGGGAGGGAGTGGATAATTTCAGAGTCTTGACTTATAAACAATATAACTGAATCAATATTAATTGGCATGACAAATATATATGAGACAGTTAGGTGAAATCTAACTCTAGACTCTCTATCGTATTAGTTCCTCCTATCTAAATATTTTTATATTTTATATTTATTTATTAAAATCTTTATTATTTGTTTTCTAAATAAAGTTAGGATTATCAATTGTAGTATTTATTATGAGTTAATGCAATCCATGTGGGTTCGACACTCTAAGCTCATTTATACTAAAATTTGACACTGTACACTTGCGGTATGATATAAAATATCATAACAGTTCGAGAATGAGGACGGGTCAGGGGTCGAAGTGCCTCACCACCATCCGTTCGACAGTCCAGGAAAGAATCCTAGGGCCGAGGCCCACATTATCAACAGTTTGGGAATGAATCCCAGAGGTCGAAGAACCTCATCATCATGGAAAAAACTCACCAGTGGATCGAAAAGTCATACATGTGGACCAAAACGCCACACCCAGCACAGTTCGAGAATGAATCCCAATGGTCGAAGCGCATCGCCGTCAGTTCGAGAATGAATCCCAAAGATCGAAGCATCTCACACCCAGCACGGTTCGGGAATGAAACCCATGGGTCGAAGCACCTCATCGTCAGTTCGGGAATGAATCTCAGAGATCGAAGCATCTCACACCCAGCATGTTTCGGGAATGAATCCCAGGGGTCGAAGCGCCTTACCGTCAGTTCGGGAATGAATCCCAGAGATCGAAACATCTCACACCCAGCACGGTTCGGAAATGAAACCCATGGGTCTAAGCACATCGTCGTCAGTTCAGGAATGAATCCCAGAGATCGAAGCATCTCACACCCAGCATGGTTTGGGAATGAATCCCAGGGGTTGAAGCGCCTTACCGTCAGTTCCAGAATGAATCCCAGAGATCAAAGTATCTCACACCCACCACGGTTCGGGAATAAAACCCAGGGGTCGAAACACCTCGCCGTCAGTTCAGGAATGAATCCCAAATATCGAAGCATCTCACACCAACATGGTTCAGGAATGAAACCCAAGGGTCGAAGCACCTCGCCATCAGTTCGGGAATGAATCCTAGAGATCGAATCATCTCACATCCAGCATGGTTCGGGAATGAATCCCAGGGGTCGAAGCACTTCACCATCAACTCAACCCAGTTCGGGAATGAATCCAAAAGATCGAAGCATCTCACACCCAGCATAGTTCAGGAATGAATCCCAGGGGTCGAAGCACCTCACCGTCAACTCAACTCAGTTCAGAAATGAATCCCAGAGATCGAAACATCTCACACCCATCACGGTTCTAGAATGAAACCTAGGGGTCGAAGCACCTCACCGTTAGTTCAGGAATGAATCCCAGAGATCGAAGCATCTCACACCAGCACGATTGGGGAATGAAACCCATGGGTCGAAGCACCTCGCAGTCAGTTCAGAAATGAATCCCAAAGATCGAAGCATCTCACAGCCAACATGGTTCGGGAATGAATCCCAGGGGTCGAAGCACCTCGCCATCAACTCAACTCAGTTCGGGAATGAATCCCAAATATCGAAGCATCTCACACCCATCATGGTTCGGGAATGAATCCCAGGGGTCTAAGCACCTCACCATCAACTCAACTCAGTTTGGGAATGAATCCTAGATATTGAAGCATCTCACACCCAGCATGGTTCAGGAATGAAGCCCAGGGGTCAAAGTACCTCGCCAACAACTCAACTCAGTTCGGGAATGAATCATTGAGATCGTAGCATCTCACACCCAGCATGGTTCAGGAATGAATCCCAGGGGTCGAAGCAGCTCACCATCAACTCAACTCTGTTCGGGAATGAATCTCAGAGATCGAAGCATCTCACAAAAGTAGTGAAACCACATGTAAGTCCGGCAATGGCCGACAGACCAGAAAAGTAAAAATGCATGCATGACTTTGAGATGGTTATTACAGTCACACACTGCATAAGCCCCATCAAATTGGGGGCGACTGAAGACACTGTATTTTTGCATGAGCCCGATGATGAGCCTCATATGGAGGCACTACCTGAAAAGTTGTGGAAGTTGCGAAAAACGAATGCCGGAAGGAAAGTAAACCTCCAAAATTAGCCCATCATCTGATTCGAACTCACTAGCCAATCTTGGATTCGCTCAGTCAGCTCCTGCTTCAAACCTTAGCTTCGGACCTCCCATGCAGCTCATCCATGTGGCCCATGACCCACCATGTTTGCCCAAAACCCCCCAAATCATCCCAAATATGATAAAATCTCCTTAGTTATGAGAGAATCAACACTTTCCTATTTAATGAGATTTTGGGATCACATCCTTACCAATTTAACAAGATTTGAGATCTCATCATCACCAAATTTATGAGATTTTATTCCCTAAATAATTTGATAATATTTTCCCCAAATCAAAATGATTTGTTTCCCTATTTGGAGATCCATTAAAATCATTATAAAAAATGACCAAGGCATCATCAAGATGGGGGCTAGACATGAGAGAGTGGAACAACAACTTGAGAAAAAAAACCCTATGAGACAAACAAGCAATCACCGAAAAAAACAAAAACAACCAAAAATCGTGAAACCAAAAACAACTAGAAACCAGAAGAAAAATAGCCAACCACCGAAAAAAACAAAAACAACCAAAAATCGTGAAATCAAAAACAACCAGAAACCAAAAGAAAAATAACCAACCACCCAAAAAACAACCAGCCAACCACCAAAAAAACAACCAGCCAACCATCACAAAAAATCGAGAAAAACAACCAAACCAACAGCGAAATAAATCATGAAAGCAGCAGCCAAAAAACTGTGAAAACAGCAGCAAAAAAAACCATGAAAACAGCAGCCCAAAAACTGTGAAAACAGCAGCAAAAAATCATGAAAATAGTAGCCAAAAAACCGTGAAACAGCAGCCAAAAACTGTAAGCAGAAACAGTAAAACAGCAAGCAGAAACAACGAACCAGTGAGCAGAAATAGTGAACCAGCAACCAGAAATAGCAAACCAGCGATCCTTCCGGCAACGCCCTAACGCACTTCCGAGAAAACAGCTTAAAAGGTAAGACCTGATGGCACCCTTACCATATTTATAGTTCTGGACGCTACGTGTCTGGCTGGACGTGAAATATGTCCAGCCGGATATACGAAGTCCTACATAAAAAACGGCCAAATCTCTGGCCACATTTCTTCTTTGGCATTTTGTTATTTATTTATTTATTTTTATCTATTTATTCAATTTTATTTCACATTTATTTCGTTTATGTTTGTTAATGATTATACGTGTATGCATCGTTATATTATCTCGCGTCTATTTTTGCGTTCGTTTACATTACATTGATGAATATGTGTGTTATTATCCCTTGCGGTATGTCGGATGGAAACCCAGACGTAAATTTCGTAGCCAAATCCGAATGGATGGTAGTGGGTCTGTACTTGGGATACAACTCCACGTGTCACTCGAGAAATACTCATATATGCGTGATTAACCCCCATTTTTATTTGCTATTTATTTATTATCGTTTTTCCTGCTTTTGATTGTTTATTATAATTTTCGTTATCGCATCTCGTATTTCTTAATTTAATGTGGTTTTGGAACTACATTATTGTGATCATTATTTTGGTTGGGTATGTTATTACATTTTTATTCGCTTTTATGCATGAATTGCATTAAGACTTGGCTATACCATTGTATGAACCCGTCCATTATACTGGTATAAGTAAGGGACCATTCCGAAGCCAACGGTTTGAGGTCTCCCCTTGCGAGGGGTGAGTGCAGCCTTAAATCTTTCCTAGTTCACATTGGGTGGTGACTCATTTATTCTCCGGTTTGGTCCCCCGCGGGCTAATCGTACTCTCTACGAGCTACGAGCCCAACAGTTTCGTGGTCGCTGAGCATCATAGGCATAGCGGTAAACCCCGCTTCGCTCCTACAAATATGTTTTCTGACTTTACTTATGGTTGCGTATTTCTAGAATAGGTTCTAGAATGACAGTAGACTTAGATATTGTTAGATTAGTTCAAACCATCAGGAATTGTTGTTTCAATTTTCTTGAAAAGTCAAGATGGTTAGTGACTTAGTTGCTAAGTCACGATTAGTAATCTAAATAGATATATGTTTTGGATATAGTTATCTAGTAAGAATAGTTTCTTATGCAGTAAGAATTGACTTGAATTAGTTCATGTCTCGAGATTCTTGACTGGCATTAGGAAAACCTCATTAGTATTTGTTTATCTTATAATGACGTTTCTTGGCTTTAGTAACTTTTAGAAGTCACATGTCTGGCAAAGTTTGCTAATCAATCATTTGCAATTGTTGTGAATAATTAAACGCAAATTATAAAGCTTAAGAAAGAAGATGTGTATAGTTGTGTATAGAGAATATTGATTCTCACAATACGACAACTATAGGTATTGGATACTAGATCTTCCGTCTAGTTATTTAAAATAATGTTTAATAACTGTTTTGATATTTGATATTTGATATCAGAACTTGTGACTATTAGATAGTTACTTGTTACATATAAACAGTTGTTACATATTTTAATATGACTAGTAGTGTCATTAATGAAAAGATAAACATTAAGAAAATGTTCAGTTAACTGAATAACTTAGAACAGTGCTTAATGAGATTTTATCACATAAGCATTAGATGATTGTTCCATATGGTAAATGATGGTCTGATACGAGTTCACACCATATATCATTATCCATTTAATGAATATTGTATTCAGGATGTGATTAAATCTCATTTAACTAATGATCGTCATTGGACCACAAGATTTATTAGACTAATACATTGGATGTATGTAGTTTAGTGAATTAAAATTGCCATGAATAGTTTTCTTTATTTCGTAACTTAGTTAATGATTTGTCATGACTTAGTTACATGTTTCTAATACAGAACATAATGAATGTCTTGAATTGTTCGAGAATTTTCAAAATGTTTCTGATGAAACGCGAATAGAATATTTTGAATGGTTAAAAGATATTCTATTTGAAGTGTTGAAACTATAACTTTGAAATTCATTGTGAGTCTTTGAATTGTTCAAGGATGTTTGATATGATCGAACATATAAATTATGCAATTAGTTCTAAAGTTATTTAATGAATGTGATTCTTACTCAATATTAATCTTCCACGATTCCATCTTGATGGAATTGATCAGTGGGAGTAATTGAATCTTTTATGATTTGATTCGTTGATATTGAGTGTTACCGAATTAGTTTTCAATACTCTTGGGGTTATGCTCCAGTAACACTAATTCATCTCTTTAATTATTCTTCCATTAGTTTCTACAGTTACGTATATGATAGGTATAGGTAGAAAATTCGAATATTGAAAAGTTTGAGATTTGAAACTTCTTTTGTATAATTGTTATATAATTGAAAGTACTTGCGCCTCGAAGGTACAAGTAAAAGTTTACTATTTATTCTATTTAATAGAATATTATATTATATTTGATAGAGTATATTTGCTACGATCCCGAGTAATAAAATTGTATTAGTATTTAGTGTGTAACATCGGATGTTAACGATTGTAGAAAAGACTTGACTTATTGAAGTAAAATGTGAGAGTGATAAACTGTAATGGAACTACATAATTAATTAGATGAAAAGAACCTTATATATCTTCCGTATAAGTTTAATAGGATGACATAATCATTTACAAAGTATTTGATACTTATTGGTTCGATTGTTTTCTTATCGAAGAAAATTATCCTATAACTTATAGTGGGAGCGATATTTGATATTGATTTCGGAAGTTAGCATTGAACCATGGATCTAAGATTATTCATAGCTTACTACGATCAAGTTTTGAACTTGATTAAGCTTTCGTTATGAATCGTTCATAAAATGTGCAAATTATTTGCGCAGCAAAAGCTATGTGAGCTAGTTAAAGATTTGACCTTTACAGTATGACAGTGAGAAAGGTTTTACACAATGATCCATTGTAGGTTCTGAGAAAACTTATCTCTAGTCGCACTAATTGAATAATTAAAGATATGTTGGCTAATCTCGATATTAAACTATGTATTTTGGCTAAAGAATGCAAAGTGGAATTCCTGAATGTTTTCTTCGAATGAGAAATCTGTTGTGGTTTCTTTGTTTGAAGAGTTCATTCTAGAATGGCCCTAGAGTTTGTATTCTGCTAAGATCACAGTTTGATATACTAGCTTATAGAGCCTATTGTGGACTCAGATAAGTTTTTCGAAAATCTGTGTTCTCTAATTTTGATACAGTCAGATTGTCTGATTTTATCAAAATATAGAGAATGCATGTATGATAGTAGGGTCAGTGGGAGCGTACAAATTTCTTTCTAGTGTCATATATCCTAACGACATTATCATTATTAATGTAATAATGAAATGTTTGTGAGGTAAAAGGTTTACCTAAGTCTTCTTTTCTCCGTGAAAACAGTGGGAGTAGTCTTTGATGTATTTGATATAAAGTTTTATATATGATATAAAACTAGAGACTTGTGAGATACTCCCACTAGTCGCGTATTAGATATGATCTAATAAAGGACACAATAAGACTATCTGTATGACAGTTAGTATAACTATTTGACAATTAACGTGTCTTTTATAGATATAGTATTCATCTTTCGTAAAGGATGATACCTTTGTCGAAAAAGAGATTGATTAGAATGTCTAGTCAATATTATGCATCATAGGATGATGGCGTAATGAATATTATATTATGTACGATAAAAATATCAATTTAATCGTAATTGTTACGAGTTATTTTGATATGTTGCAGACCATATGATGGGTCTTGAAACATGTTCTTTGTTATCTTAGAGATATTAAAAATGAGTTTCTTATTCATGGAGAATTTAGTCTACAACCATAAGGTAAGATTAGTTTTGATCCTAATTATGACATTAGATGGTCTATGTCATATAAAGTCAGAAAAGATGCAGTTGGAGTGTCACCGTTGATTTTGCTAAACTAGTGGAATCAGTTGCAACTTATGAAGTATTGACTTATGAAGTTGCATAGTAACCCTATATATAAGAAGTTTTCATATTAGTGTAGTGCTTGCGGTTGTCTCATGGTATTTGGATTTGATCTCTAAATACATAGACAACTCAGTAGCTATAACACAATACTGATATAGCGTCTAAGTCATATTGATGTGGAATTTGGATTCTACAAAATATGAATGATGATGGCTAAGGAAAA
>SKCR01048669.1:0-39970 GCA_019454045.1 Zanthoxylum bungeanum
TTTGGATCACTAATTCGATCACATATCTGATTATAAAAATACCGATTCTAACTAACATTTGATTAAATATATCTATATATATGGTTTAATTTCGGTTAATCGGTCGGTACGGTTATACGAATCTCATAACTGTAACCGAACCGAATAACCGAAAAAGTTAAAAATTTTAACCGTAATAACCGATTTAATCGAATTAACCGAACTGTAATAAAAAAATGGGTCGGAACGGTTCGGTTAATCCGTTAAAACCGATTAATGCACACCCCTAAGCATGATGATATGATCCGCCCTTAAGTGGGGTAGCCGATCTCATAGGCTACTAGCGGAGATCCGTCCGCTTGGTGTATCACATGGATACATGAGTTGCTCGTGTCTATCGAACTGACCGTCGAAAGTTTTCATATGGAGTGTTTATCCCATGTGTCTGTGAGAACTTTCATGTATCGATTATATGACTAGTCCTTAGACTTGAGGTCTTTACAATCTTATGTGTGGATCAAATAACTTTGACATTCTCCTTCCCCGGTTCAAAAGATCTGGTCATAAGGGTATGATTGGGTCATTTGTTGAAACACGTGAAGTTTATAAAGATACAACAGAGAATCGCCACTCTCTCATATAATATTTTCTTATAAGTGTAATATTCCAGTTCGCGGGTTGATATGTGTGATCAGTGCTTGAGACTGTGGCCACAACAGATGAATCATGTGAGATTATTGGGTTAGCCCGATTCATGACACTATCAACATCATACTTTTGACCATATGGGTAGACACTTTCCGTACCCTAGGTCAATAGGTGGGGATACTATAGGACAAAGAAATTGGCGACGCTGTTCCAGGCTCGCGGCCTGGTTGGGAGTACGGAATAGCCAACAGAGGAACTAAACCGGAGAAATAACATGGAGTCGCCACCCGGTGTGAACCGGGAAAATGATTTAAGGCCGCACTCACGCCTTGGAAGGGAAGACCTCAAACCATTGGGTTCGGAATGGTCCCTTACTTATGCCACTTGTAAAGAAATGATTTGTGCAATAATTTAATCGAATCTACACAACATATGTTTCCAAGAGTATTATACTTCTAAGTTCACATGCATGAAAATAAAGCCTATATCTAAGTCTGTATATAACCTATATCTAAGTTCGCATGCATAAAAGTAAAATGGAATAACGGCAGACATATAATTTCATAAACACATTAAATCGATAAACATGGCAATACAAGTAAAACATAAATATAGGAGAGACGTAATTAGGTTTCTAGTGCGAAAGAAACAATCACAGAAGCAATCATATATGAGAATATAATGGAAGAACAAGCATGCATGAAATGGGATGTAACAGGTGAAAGCTCGTTCGTGGAGCATTTGATAACGCGTTCGAACGGAGAAGGGCCGAGAGCATGCGTTCGAGGTGCAGTCTTGGACGCGTTCGAATGGGATAAGACATGATGCATGATAGAGTAGAAAATATGCGCGTTCAAGTAGCATTCGTAAATACGTTCGAACGGGGGAGGGCTTAGAGCATGCGTTCGAGTTGCATTCTTGGACGCATTCGAACGGGATAAGACCTGATGCATGATAAAGCAGAAAATATGCGCGTTCGAGTTGTGTTCATAAACGCGTTCGAATGAGGGAGGGCCGAGAGCATGCGTTCGAGTTGCGTTCTTGGACGCGTTCGAGCGGGATTACAGAAGAAAGGGAATTTATGGCGACATAAACACATATGCGAAGGACCAAATATATAACATGGGACCTCATACGCCCAATTGAACATGCTTACATCCAATCAAACATACTTCATCCGGTGCGGCAAGACATCAGGGTAAAGGTAGCCTTTAGGCGTTTCCCTCGAATAGAGGACCTTTAATCCACCATAGTTAGCCCATGCGCACTGGAATGCGATGCATGCGTAAATAAAGCAATGATATGCAAATGGTAAATGACATAATAAAAGGCGCGGTAAAACATCGTGGTAAAGGTAGCCTTTAGGCATTTCCCTCGAATAGAGGACCTTTAATCCACCCTAGTTAGCCCATGCATATTATATTACAATGCATACAAATGAATGAGACAATAATGTGGAACTCCGTATGTCTGATTAAAAATATCTCACATCCAATCAAACATACTTCGTCCGGCGCGGTAAGACATTGTGATAAAGGTGGCCTTTAGGCGTTTCCCTCGGATAGAGGACCTTTAATCCACTTTAGTCAAGCCCATGCATATTATGACTATCAATACGTAAATAAATAAAAACAACCACATGCGGAAAATAGATGACGGGATTACAAGCAATAAATGAACTGAAATTAAATAACAAGATGAAATATGCATTTCAAAGTTTCTCTAGTGGTACGTGGAGTTGTTTCCCAAGTACAGACTGCACTGCCGTCCATTCGGATTCGGCTACGGAATTTACGTCTGGGTTTCCATCCGATGTACCACAAGAGAGAACACATATTCCATTCATTCAAGGATCATAACATGTATCAACAAACGTCTTTCATTCGAGGGAATTATAATAAACAACAAAAAAAGATGAGAATAAATAAGAAGGGTGCCCTCAGGTCTAACCTCTTTAGTTGTCTATCGGACGTGCGGTATGCGGTTGTCGGAAGGGTTGATGCTCCTCAATTCCTCTGGTTCACTGGTTCAACATTTCCTTTCACTATTTCACTGTCTGGGCTGCTGTTTTTTTACTCCGTTTACTGCTATTTTCGCTGTATTTTCTGGTCACTATTTTACGGTAAATAAGGGACAGTTTTTGCGTTCTTAAGGGGTTTTGGGGCTGCTGTTATATGAAGTAATTTGGGCACTTATATGAAGTATTTTCTGGTCACTGTTTTCGGTGGTTGCAGGAACTATTTTGGGCTGTGATTTTTGGTGTTTATAGTGGGTAATTTAGTGACAATTTTATTATTTTCGGTCGTGAGGGTGTTTAGGGGGTTATGGTTTCGGTTGCTAGAGAGGAGGAGAAGGAAGAATTATTTTTTTTGCTTCTTGCTTTTTACCTTGGGCGTGAATGCTAATGCTTTTCAGAATTCTCTGTGATTTGCATCGATGTGCTAGGGTGTGAAAGGTTGGTTTAGGTGTCTTTTTATAATGGTTTTCTAGGGTTTATAGGTAAGGAAGGGAATCCTAAAAAAAGGAAGTGTTTTGATTGGTTTATGAAAGGAAGGGATTTGTCTAATTTAGGGAGTGAATATCTTAATTGGTTTTTGATTAGGGAAGGGATTTGATTAGATTAGGAAGGGATTTGATCTAATTAATTTAGTTTATTTGTGACATGTAATTTAAATATTTTAATTATTTTTGGATGGGTTTTAGTGGGCTAATTGGGCTTGGGCGTGAGGCTAGCAACAAAACCAGAAGTACCGACACCGTTCGAACGCCGATTCAAACGCTACACGAACGCCCGCAATTTACATGACATTCGAACGTGTTCACGAACGCAGCACGAATGCGAAAGCAGTGAACATGTGAATTGAATCTGATGACATACTTATTCTGAATTTCCCCTTCCAACATCCGTTTCCTGCGACTTCCATAATTTTAAGAGGTAGTGTCTCCATGCGAGACTCATCATCGGGACTTATATGCAAAAATACAGTGCCTACAGTCGCCCCCACTTTTATGGGACTTGTGTAGTGTGTGACAATGACAATCCTATCAAAGTTATGCAATGCATTTTTACTTACCTGGCTCGCCACCTGCCACTTGACTTGCCTGATGCTTCGAACGGAGTTGATGATGTAGGGGGCCTCGACTCTGGGACGCATCCCATTAGCTGAAACCGAAAATGGGGGCCTCGGCCTTGCGACGCATCCCGATACCGCTGACAATGTGGGTCACGACCCTGGGACGCATCCCAAAACTGGAACTGATGATGCATGGGGCCATCTACCCTAGGACGCATCCCATTAGCTGCAACCGACAACGGGGGCCTCGACCTTAGGACTCATCCCCATACCGCTGACAATATGGGTCACGACCCTGTGACGCATCCCTAAAAACTGCTGATGATGTGGGTCACGACCCTGGGACGCATCCCCAATACTGCTGATGATGTGGGTCACGACCCTGGGACGCATCCCCAAAACTGCTGATGATGTGGGTCACGCCCCCCGGGACTCATCCCCAAAACTGCTGATGATGTGGGTCACGACCCTGGGATGCATCCTCAAAACTGCTGATGATGTGGGTCACTCCCCCGGGACTCATCCCCAAAACTACTGATGATATGGGTCACGCCCCCGGGACTCATCCCCAAAACTGATGCTGATGTGGGCCTCGCCCCCGGGACTCACCCCCGAAACTGATACCGATGTGTTGCTGCTTCTGGTTGGCTTGCATTTGCCGCTTTCTTCTTTTCTTCTTTGAAACCTGTGAATACAAAACAAAAAAAAAACAAAAAAGAATGCAGATACGTTATGTGTATGCATGCATGCATGAATGAATTTCCTATTTCATTGGGTTAGGTCTTCTGCCGGGTCTTCTTTTTCTCAGGCAAAATATTACTTCAATCTATCCACGTTGATCGGCTCATTGAACTCATTCCCTTCCAAGTCTGACAGTCTCACTGCCCCATTTCCCATTACTTTCTGCACTATGTAGGGTCCTTCCCAGTTGGGTCTAAACTTTCGTCTTGGATCTGTCGTCGACAACCTTGACTGCTTAAGTACCAAATCACCCTTTCTGATCTTAGTAGGATGCACATTCTTGTTGAATGCTTGAGCCAACCTCTTCTGGTATATCTGCATATGATACAAGGACTACATTCTCTTTTCATCCAGCAGTGCTAACTGTTCAAATCTCTGCGAGGCCTATTCCTGTTCAGGTAACTCTACTTCTGCTAATACCAGCATGGACTGTATCTCAACTTCCACTGGCAATATTGCTTCCATTCCGTAGACCAAAGAGTAAGGCGTGGCTCCTGTTGCCGTTCTCACAGATGTTCTATACCCCCACAGGGCGTATGGTAGCTTATCAGCCCAATCTTTATAGTTTTCTGTCATCTTGGCTACTATCTTCTTTACTGTCTTGTTGGCTGCCTCGACTGCCCCATTTTCCTGAGGCCAGTAAAGTGACGACTTATGATGTCCTATCCCATATCTCTGTAGCATTGCCTTTGTTTCCCCTTGAAACTGAACTCCGTTATCTGTCACTACATGATGCGGCATCCCATATCGACATATGATGTTCCGAGCTATGAACTACACCATTTAAAAAGTGTTTAAAGAATATTCTGTCTAGAAGGCGATATTCATTTATTCATTTTTCTAAAAGAATCTTTAGTTGAAATTCAAGGACTTGTGTTTATTGGAATCACCGTCCAATAGAACAACAAGTGGTTACCTAGTACATCACTTTGAATAAGATCATTCGTTGATCGTTGTGCAATTTGTCTTTTGTAGACTAATTGACCCCTTTTGGATTTTCCAGTTACGAATGGCTAGCGGAAATATCACAGTATCGGTCTCTTATGGAGAAAAGCCGGAGAAATTTGGTGGGGCAAATTTCAAACAGTGGCAGAGCAAAATGCTGTTCTACCTAACAACTCTCCAGTTGGCCAAATTCCTCAAAGATCCTCCGGGTCCTGTGGAAGGTGAATCTGAATCGGCCAAGGAAGAGCGAGAATAGACTTGGATGTCTGGAGACTTCTTATGCAAGAACTACCTTTTGGGTGGTCTTGACAATACCCTGTACAATATGTACCAAGGCATGACTTCTGCGAAGATTCTCTGGGAATCTCACGAGAAGAAGTATAAAACCGAGGATGCCGGACAAAAGAAATTTGTTATGGGTAGGTTCCTGGACTACAAGATGGTAGATTCAAGGACGGTGATGTCTCAGTTGGGTGAACTGCAGTTGATCATTCATGAAATACTGGATGAGGGTATGAAACTCTGTGAGATGTTTCAAGTTGCCGCCATAATTGAAAAGTTACCTCCATCATGGAAGGACTTAAGGAGCTATCTGAAACACAAAAAGAAGCAGATGAGCCTTGAAGACCTTAGTGTTCGATTGAGAATTGAGGAGGACAGTAGGATGTCCAAGAAGGCCAACTACAAGACTATGGAGTCTAAGGCCAACATCATTGAGGGTGTTAAGGGTAGCAAGAAAAGAAAGAAGAGTGGAGCTGATTCTTCGAACAAGATGTTCAATGGGAAATGCTATAACTGTGGAAAAAGCGGTCATATGTCAAAGGATTGCAGAAACAAGAAGTCTCAGGACAAAGACAAGAAAAAGAAAAATGAGGCCTATGTCACTGAGGGTGAGCAACTGACTAATGATATCTCAGAGATGGAACTATCAGCAGTGGTAACCGAAGCCAACATAGTTGGGAATCCGAGGGAATGGTGGGTAGACACTGGGGCTACTCGTCATATCTGTGCAGATAGCAAGATGTTTTCCATGTACCAGAAAGTCGATGGCGGCGATCATCTGACAATGGGAAACTCGTCTACCTCTCAGGTGGTTGGACAAGGCACAGTGGTTCTGAAGATGACATTAGAAAAGGAGCTAACATTGAGAAATGTACTGCACGTTCCGGATATTCGGAAGAACTTTGTCTCGGGTTCTCTTCTTAGTAAGGCTGGTTTTAAGTTAGTATTTGTTTCTGATAAGTTTGTAATGACAAAGAATGACATGTATGTAGGAAAATGTTACCTAACTGAGGGCCTTTTCAAACTAAATGTAATGACTGTTAATCGTGCGAATAATAAAGCTAGTACTTCTGCTTATATTATTGAGTCACAAAATGTATGGCATGAGAGGTTAGGACATGTTAATTATGATACCATGCGTAAATTAATTAACATGGACCTTATACCTAAAATTGCAATTGATAGCCAACATAAGTGTGAGGCATGCGTTGAAGCAAAAATGCATCGAACATCATTTCATTCTGTTGAACGCAGTTCTGAACCTTTAAAACTTGTACACACTGACGTGTGTGACATGAACATTGTGCAAACAAGAGGTGGTAAAAAGTATTTTGTCACTTTTATCGATGACAACATAAGATTCTACTATGTGTACTTGCTGAGAAGCAAATCAGAAGCTATTGAGAGCTTTGTACACTATAAGAGTGGAGTTGAAAATCAAATTGGCAAGAAAATCAAAAGAATTAGGAGTGATAGAGGTGGTGAATACGTTTCACCATTCGGTGAATATTGTTCTGTGCACGAAATTATTCACGAAACCACTGCTCATTATTCTCCTCAACAGAACGGAATTACGGAACGTAAAAACCGAACCTTGAAGGAAATGATAAACGCCATGTTGACGAGTTCGGGTCTACCCCAGAACTTGTGGGGGGAAGCCTTGCTTTCTGCGAACTACGTTCTAAACAAGCTTCCTCACAGGAGGTTGGACAAGACACCATATGAGTTGTGGAAAGGTTTCGTACCTTCCTACAAATACCTAAAAGTGTGGGGTGTCTTGCCAAAGTAATGGTACCTAAACCTAAGAAGGTTATGATAGGACCCAAAACTGTTGACTGTATATTCATTGGATATGCTCGCAACAGTAGTGTGTATCGATTCTTAGTACACAAGTCGGAGATTCATGACCTCAATCCGAACATGATAATTGAGTCAAAGAATGCGACATTTTTTGAAGAGGCGTTTCCTTGTAAGGAAAAAGAGTGCACATAATCTCTCAAAAAAACAGTTGATACTGTCAAGGACAGTGATCAGGTTGACCAAGAATCAGATCAACGTGTAAATGCTGAGACAATGGAGCCTAGACGTAGCAAAAGAGCTAGGACGTCTAAGTCGTTTGGTCCCGATTTTCTGACATACTTGTTAGAAAATGAGCCTCAGAGCTATAAAGAAGCTATGGCTTCTCCGGAGGCACCTCTTTGGAAAGAGGCTATTAACAGTGAGATTGATTCAATCCTACAAAACCATACTTGGGAGTTGGTTGATCTTCCCCCAGGTTGTAAGCTGCTGGGCTACAAATGGATATTCAAAAGGAATATGAAAACGAATGGATCAATAGATAAGTACAAGGCGAGACTTGTCATAAAAGGTTATAGACAAAAGGAAGGCCTTGATTACTTTGACACCTATTCACCAATGACTCGTATCACATCGATAAGAATGCTCATAGCCATATCAGCTATATTTGGTCTTGAAATACATCAAATAGATGTAAAGACGGCATTCTTGAATGGTGAATTGAATGAAGAAATTTACATGGAACAACCAGAAGGGTTTAGTGTTCCTGGACAAGAACAGAAGGTGTGCAAACTTGTAAAATCCTTGTACGGATTGAAACAAACACCTAAACAATGGCATGAGAAATTTGACAAAGAAATGTTGTCAAGTGGGTTTAAAACCAATGAGTGTGATAAATGTGTGTACACCAAATCAACTCAAAAAGGATATGTCATTGTGTGTCTCTATGTAGACGATATGCTGATAATTGGTAGTAATCATGAAATGATCCAGTCTACCAAAAACGTGTTATCCAGCAGATTTGATATGAAAGATATGGGAATAGCTGATGTGATCCTAGGAATTAAGATTTCCAGGACATCAGACGGATATATATTATCCCAGACTCATTATATTGAGAAGATACTTGATATATATATCAAAGGGGATCTAAATGTGGCTAGAACCCCAGTAGACCCAAATCTTCATCTATCAAAAAATACTGGCTCAAGCGTATCGCAATGAGAGTATTCTAGAATCATCGGAAGTCTGATGTATCTCACGAATTGCACACGACCCGATATCGCTCAAGCTGTGAACCGGCTTAGCAGATATACGGGCAATCCAAGAAATAACCACTGGAAAGCCATAGTAAGAGTTTTGAGGTATCTGAGAGAAACTTCAAAATATGGCTATATTACAAGAGATATCCTGCTGTACTAGAGGGATATAGCGATGCTAACTGGATATCTGATACAGTTGATTCCAAATCTACTAGTGGATTTGTTTTCACACTTGGTAATGCAGCCGTGTCATAGAAATCCTCGAGGCAAACATGTATTGCCCAGTCTACTATGGAATCAGAGTTCATAGCATTATACAAAACAACGGAAGAAACAGAATGACTTAGAAACTTCCTGGAGGATATTCCTAGTTGGCCCAAACCGGTGCCAGCGATTAGCATATATTGTGATAGCCAATCGGCAATTGGGAGAGCCTAAAATACAATGTATAATGGTAAGTCTCAACACATACGTCGGAGACATAATACCATACGTCAATGGGCTTGAAGCCTATAATCTAAGAATTGTCACTGTGGAAACCCAACTAGCTGACTGGAGATCCCAAGATCTAGGTTTAAAAGGGAAAACAGAAACTTTGTGCAATTCAAAACAAGCACTGAAGAGTTTTGTACTCTTTCACATTCCGATAATGACGCTGAGTGCTGTCTGTCATTGGTTAGGATAAGCTAAGGCTTTTAATGATCACTATATTAGGAGATGAGTCCTAATGGGGGTAAAGACAGATTACCTCTTCATAGTAGATCACATATTTCAAGTAAGAAGTGAGGCCGCTTCCATGGGAACCTTTAAAGGCGGGTTACCCTAAAGTGCTTGATGAATCCGGGACCGTTGTTCAGGGCCGAAATGAACACAACCGTAGAACAGGAAAATGGTCGAATTAAAGCTGTGTGTTGGCAATTGTCTTGGTTTACACCAACGGCAGAACAGTTCAAGACTATGGGTCACTGGTTTGCCAAGTAAATCCGATTGTCAATCACTAGGAAAGGTTCAAGGCGAAAACTACCTATTTCGATGCAGCTTTAGTTCATGGTAACTCTCTCAAGTGTCTCCATGAATATTTGAAGAATTGTGGGGGATTGTTGGAAATTCTTCTAAAATGTTAATTAAGGGTAAATCTGTCATTTGGTTGGATTGGGTGCTTGTGAGGGGTACAACCCTTTAAAGGGTTGCACCCCACCCCAAAGGGTGCCCTATTGGCACCCTTCCATGCCTTATAAAAGAGGCAGTATATCCAATACAAGAGATACAGAAAAGAAATCCGAATTTGGATGAGACATTGTGTTTTTGTTCATTGTTTTTTTGAGAGAGAGTTCCACAATTTCTCTAGTTCGAACACTTGTCAAGGAGTGCACCTTGGACAAGAAGGAACCAAGTTATCCTGGGAGAACATTGGTCAATTGCGAATCCGTGAAGCACCTGTGACGGGGCCAATAAGTTCTTAAGGACAGAGATAGATCTCGACTTGGATTCATAAGGTTTTCTTAATTATCAAGTTTTAAGGTTTCTAGGGTTTATGCATATTAGATCCGATTTTCTAGTTTGATTTGGATGTTTGCATGTTATTTGATGTTTAATGACACTAATGTTACAACAGTTTGAGTAGTTGGTGTTGATGAAATGGGGATTTTGGGGTAACTTTAGATTGGTTTTTTTAGTTTGTGGGTTTAATAGAATGATGAATTTTTGCTAAGGAATTGCTATGAACTTGGATTATAGATGTGAAATTTTATAATTTGTAATATTTTTATACTAATTTAAAGTTGTGATGTGTTGCTTTGGTATGGATAAAGGGAGATAAAAGATGTAAATTGTTATGAAATTGGTGGCAGTTTCCAAAAGATGAATTCGGTAACTGGTCAACACTCGTTGAGAGGCATCGTTTCCTGTTAACAGCATTGGTTCTGTTGGGTCTCCTCTGTACCATTTATCTCTATTTTTCTGTTCTTTAGGGGCTGTCGGGACATGCTCTAATAATAGAAATAACAATTCAACTAAGGTTTTGTTGGTTTAAGGTTTTGGAAATTCAATGTGATTTAGTTTCTGAAACTTGTTCTAGAATGGGCTTCAAGCTGTTCATGTATACATAATATATAACAGAATTCGTTTGGAAGCCATTTCATTAATATTAATTATTATTAGCAATCAGGTATTTTTTTTCCTTTTTTCCTGATGGTAGCGTGTTTGGGTATGGTTGAAAACAATATTATTATTTAGGAGTTGGATTGTGTTAAGGGTTATTATGATTGTTGATGATAATTTTGTGACCAAGGTAGAAAGACGTTTATGATTTGTTCGAGCGTGTACTGACGCGTAGGAGACCGTCAAGGGTCCGAATTTTGTTTTACATTTCATTTGAGGAATATAAACATCTCGAGGGAGTAATCCAATTAGATCACCAAATTTTTATGAGATTACGGATTGTATTATGTAACTATTGATTCTAACGCTTTGTATTCTATATAGATACTAGTTAGGAGCCGCCTTCGCTCCCAGCGACGTGAAGGAACTTACCTGGACTTCAAAACCCGTAAGTAGAGATTTGTTTTCTTTTCGCAAGTTGATTTTATATTCACTTATTTCAGATTTAAAAACCTATTTCAGATTTATTTTAAAAGCTTTAGGGCGTTAGCTCGTTAGGGATATGCCATATACCCAACTTGTGGGCGGGCTATATATGTACATGTATTTGTAATATTTTCATTAATTAATAAAATGACAATCTTTATTATACATGTCTTACATAACTTATAGGAATCATCAACACTGTAATAAAGCCATTGCAATAATAAGATGATGGCTTCAACGCCTTATGAGAATCATTACTCTTAAATGTTCCTAGTCATAGTTTTGTGAATAATCTGGGCGTTCACAAAGCGGAGAGACTAGCATGATGATATGATCCGCCTTAAGTGGGGTAGCCGATCTCATAGGCTACTAGCGGAGATCCGTTCGCTTGGTGTATCACATGGATGCATGAGTTGCTTGTGTCCATCGAACTGACCGCCGAAAAGTTCTCACATGGAGTGTTTATCCCATGTGTCGTGAGAACTTTCATGTATCGCTGTATGACTAGTCCTTAAACTTGAAGTCTTTACAATCTTATATGTGATCAAATACTTTGACATTCTCTTCACCGGTTCCAAAGATCCGGTATAAGGGATGATTGGTCATTTTGTGAACACATGAAGTTTGTAAGGATACAACAGAGAATCGCCACTCTCTCGGATAAATTTGTTATTAGAGTAGTCTCCAATTCGCGGGTTGATATGTGTGATCAGTGCTTGAGACGTGGCCGCAGCGGAAGAATCTTGTGAGATTCTTGGGTTAGCACGATTCATGACACCATCAACATTATAACCTTTGAATGTATGGGTAGACATTTCGTACCCCAGGTCCAACGGTGGGGATACCGTGAGGCGAGTGGGACCGTCCATATGTAAATGCATACAGAATGGGTATAATATCTTTCATTTCCATTTGGGGCCTTGGCATGTTGCTAGATGTCAACCTTGTGTTGGATAATATGACCCATAGCGTCACTATTTGTACAGATCACGGTGTTGTTGTACAAATTAACTATGTGACAAGGAAATTGCACTCTCATCATTTGTGATTAGATCACCATAGATGTATAAATGAAGAGAGGTCCATATGATTAGTTCCTGGATTGAGATGATATGAGACAGTGTCAATCCCCGAAGGATTAATCATTAAATATCCCTAGCCGAAGTATTATCGAGACTGGACATCGATAATGCGGAATAGGCTAGTATTGCACTTGTGCGCGTTGTGAGGGCACAACGGCATAGTTCTCATATATATAAGTATTGGATACTTATGCAAGTGCGATAGGAGGTCGTGTTTCACCGATGGTACGGGAAACAGCTTCGCTCTGGATAGACCCCTCGGAATCCCATTGGTATTATGACTATGTGTCTATGGGAGGCCGAAATCGAGGTAGGTGTGTATAGTCTTAACCTGAGACTTGCATCGCTAATACTTGCGATAATCGGTAGACTTTGGTCTTGGTGGTACAGGGCTTTAACCGGTTCTGTGTACACCGCTTCTGGGTTTATCAGAGAGTCGTAGTGTATTGGGTGTGATGTCGAGACGGAAGTGTCACTTCAGTCATATTGGAGTTGATGTCACGCAGGATACGGTACTAGTGCTCTTGAGTGTTGCGCAACCAATCGGGATATTGTGACCAGGTCATGTATATCCGATTATAGAGACTATGTTACCAGACATCCGACATGTGCTTCGGACGGGGCAGACACTTATCCAGCCCCAGCCCTAGCACGTGATTATCCGATACTGGGCCGATATACACAATACTACGGTATACTACGCTTGATACAGATCTATATATTCCTGTAAGAATATTTCTGGAGAATTGGGTAGGCATGGCGTTTTGCTAGAGGCTAACCTTGTCTTGTAAATCGATATAAACGTAGTACGAGGTACTTACGTGTTCGGACAGTCCGACGATCGTATTTACTGCCAACATATCCGGAGATCTCATGGGTCGGTTCCTGAAGATTCACCGATGACGTATTACTCGCACTTTGATTAATCTGGGATTAATTAGAAGAGAGAGATAGAATTAATCTGGGATTAATTCGATGAGAGAGAAAATTAATCTGGGATTAATTACGGAGATATTTTATCTCGGATAAAATATCGTTAAAGAGAGAGAACGATTAATTTGGAATTAATCGATAAAATTAATATATTTGATATATTAATCGAAATTGGATTTCGACGCGGAATTAAAATTAGATTTTAATTCGGGCGAACGAATTAATTTAGAATTAATTCGTTAGCGACGTGAATAGTGAATTCGCTAGGCGTAATCACTTAATTACGACGCGACGGAAAATTCGTTAATTTGGAATTAGCGAACCCGAGCCCGAGAGTGATTGCGAGCGCATTCGCATTTCGAATTCGAGCGCGGCACGCGAGTCACATCAAGCGTCAAATCGCTAGTCGCGTCAATCGTCAAATCAATTGTCACTTTGAGTGATGTGACTTGACAATATGTCACTTTATTAAAGTGAATAGATGTGATGTGACTTAAAGTTAAAAGTTGAAATGATGAAAAGCTTTATTGTTTTAACTTTTGACTTTTGAATTAAAAAGGTAAGATATATATGTTTTATTTATTTACTTGGTAAATGAAATAAAAAATAAATATATTAAAACCTTTCCTTCTCTCTCTCACATGCAGCAAGGCACGATTTTTCTCTCTTCTCCCTCTCTTTTCTTCCTCTCTTCTTCACGGCATCACTGCCGATTCTTCTTCATTTTTTCTGGTTTGACCGAGCATTTGAGAAGCAAAATGGAAGATGATAAGTGCTAGCACACACCTTGAGTGATACAAAGGTGATAGGGAAGTGAGTTTGTGAGCTTGGAGCTTGAAGCTTGAAGCTTGGAGCTTCAATGGATCTCATCATGGCCGAACTTGGAGGAAGCGAACCAGCCCCACCGTGCAGTCCACTGCAGTTCACAGAAGCCATTGCCGAGCTTGGAGGGAGACAAAATCGCACCTTGTTCTTCATTCATCAAAACCGAAATTCAATGTGAGTTTATTCCGCACCTCCTTTGATGTGTTCATATGTGGTTTTTTATGCATGATTTGTGATCCTTGGGACTTTGATTGAACACTTCAATGGTATCTTGAGCTTTTGATGCATGAAAACCGAATTAGGGTTCTTGAGCAAATTTGGGGCTTTTTGATTTTAGCTTGATTCTGACAAATTGATTGTGTAAGAATGTTTGTATATGATCTAATTTGAGTTATATGTAATCAATTTGGCAAAAAAAATTGATTGGATTGATTTTCCCCAATTTGCTTAATTTTGGTCAAAACTTTAATTTGGGTAAACTCGATTTAGGCATGATTTGGTTGAATTGTTTGATGAAGTATGCTTGAATGAGGTTGAATTGAAGTTGTGCATGATCAATTTCAAGAAAATTGGATTAGATCAATTTTCCCCAATTCTTTAGGTTGAACATGAAACTTGAAATTGGGTAAAATGTGTTTGAGCATGTTTTAATTGAATTGGATGTTTAAGTATGCTTAGAACATGTTTAATTGAGATTGTGTGTGATCAATTTCATGAAATTGGATTGGATTCAATTTTCCCCAAATTGAAGGCTTGGCCGAAAATTGCATAACCCTAATGTCTTGGTAATTTTGTTTTGTTTGATCATTGGATGACTTAAAAAATTGGTTAATGTTGTTTTGAAGTTCAATTGGATTGAATTTTGATTTGGAACATTTTTCCCTTTTAAAGTGGCTTGGCCGAATCTTAAATGAACATGAAATTCATTGTGATTTTTTGTTTTAATTCATTGGATGAATTGAATTGATTTGGGAAATTAAGATTGTGGACTCAATTGGATTGAAACCGAATCGAATTGAAAAACCCCTAATTGCCGAGACTTGAAAGCATGTTAATTGGGTTTGATTTTGATTGAATTGTGTTGGACACTATTTGGTTGTTAAAGTGCATGATTAATTAGGCTAATTGATATTTTAGAAATGTTAATTGGGTAATTGATTGTGTATACACTTAGGTTAATTAATTGTGAAATTTGGAATTTTATAAGTTAATTAATTTGGGCTTGATTTTGGAAATTGGGCTTGTTAGGTTGTAATTGGGCTTTTGGGCTTTGTTGTAACAAAGTTGGGTTTAGGCAAAATTGGTTGGATCCAATTAGGCCCAAAACCGAATCCAAAAGGTCCAATTATGACTTAATGGACCTTAATTATTTAATTGGGCCTAATGGGCCAAAATTAATTTAAAGGCTTATGGGGTAACTCCCGGATTGGATTTTGGTTGTTCGGTTTGACCCGAGTTGACCAAAAGTCCACGCCTATAGAAATTAATTAAAAGCCCATTGGACTTTAATTAAATAAAACATTAGATGTTAATCGGGCTTTGAGACCCGTTGCGATTAAATTTGGAATTTAAGTCGTAAAGGTTCGTTAATAAAAGTGTAATATTTAATTTAGAATTAAATAATGAATTAGAATTAAATACGTATTAAATTGGATTTAATTATGTAATTTAATTTAATTCGTAGAAATTGTACTTTGAGTACGTGTTCGCAAAACGAGTTTGACTCGAACAAAAATCAAATCTTTGTTTGAACATTGGATGATCACTAATATTCAAGATTAATTAATTTGATTGATTGATTGATAACATGCTTGTATGAATACATGGTTGTGATGTTTGAATAATGTATATCGGATGGATATTAGTCGGGTTGGGCGATTTTGGAAATTGTAATAAATTTGATTTATTAAATTGGACCTGCGTGTCCAGCCTTATCTCCTATTTCTTTGTATTCTCTTCTCACCTATTCCCCTCCATGTAAAAGAGGTTTCTTTAGAAGTGTAGTGTAACGGGTAGAAGTAATACAAGTGCTAGCGGGAGAGAGAAAGTGAGAGATTTGATCTAGGATCAATGTAAAATATCCATCCGCATATCATTATTATTTTATTTCATACTCGCTTTATTATGTGTTTAGAATGCATGCTTAAGGGTGTATGATGATGAGACCTTAACAAAGATAATTAAATTGGTAGCCAATTTGCACGCGAAAAACCCTCGTTAAATATCATGCGTTTTTCCTTCCATTGAGTGATTCTTACTCAAGATCCGAGATTGGCAGGGGTTGTTGGCCAAAGTCAAGCCCTTGTCCATCAAAGATGTGTTTTAATCACGAGGCTTTGTTCCATATCGGTGTCGTGTCCAAGTTGTGGTTTGTTGGCCAAAGTCAAGACCACTTCTTGTCCATTGACATTGATTACGAAGCTTCCATGTCAATGGGTCCGCGCTTGACTGGGATCACTAGGTTTGTTGTGCCAAAGCCAAGGCCTAGTTGATTCAGAGGAAAAAGGTTAGGGTATACATTCGATGTATAGGCATATATAAGATATATGTTTGGGACTTGGATGTCCACCTACTGGATCTAGGAGTTGGATAAGATCCAATTGATCTTAGAGATCTACCTAGTTAATTATCATACAATTTGTTGGCCAAAGTCAAGATTGTGTGATATTTAACAGGATCCTAGCCCACTAGGAAACACGGTTTCCCGAGTACTCGACAGAGGGTTAGAGGCTCGACGAAAAATAGTGGGAGGCAAGAATTGAATTTGCAATACTCGTTCAATTACTCGCCGTATGCGCTCATTTAAATTATTTCGTCATTAGATTAAATGTTAGTTAGACTAATATTTAAATTGTTGTTTTAATAAACAGTTGGACTGTATTATACTTGATTATATATAATTGGATTATATTAATCAATATATTTGAATTAATTAATTTCAGTTTACAGTTGATTTTATAATTGGATTATAGTAATCAATGTAATTGAGGTTAATTAATTTGGATTATATTTGATTATATAGTTGGACTATTATAATCATTATAATATATAAAGTACCACTAATCGTTGATTAAATAGTTGGACTATTGTAATCAAGATAAAATTGAAAAGTTGGATATTTAAAATATAATCTAGGATTAAAATATTTTAAATGATTTAATTTTCAAATTGGGAATAAATAATAGGTTACTTTATTTGATAAAATAACTCATTATACCTTTAGCCCAAAATTAAGCAAGAAGTAGAGCATAAAATCTTTGGAAGATTTTTGTGATGATGACTTTAATGCTTAATTTAATATACTTGTCATAAATCTAATTTTGGATTTAAGAAGTATTAAAATTGCAATTTATAATTCTTGGAGAATTAATTGACTATTCATGTAAAGTCAAAGTTTGCAATTGGGCATGTAGCACGAGGTGCACATTCCTTTCAATATTCTAAAAACCCAAGGCTTGGCCTAAGGTTCCTAAAATATTAAAAGGATAATTGACATATCCCAAAGTGACTACCATTTGGATATGGAAGACACGAAGGAATTAAAGAAAGGGCGAGGCTCTAACTTTAAAAATGTTTGTCTTAGTTATGTTCACAGCTAGTATTGAAATTAGATTTTAAATACTTAGTGTGGTACATAAAATATATGTATTGATATTCAGAATCTGCTTTGAGCAGGATACTGACTTCAAGCTGAGATTGCTCTGCGAATCGGAAACGGGACGAAAGTCGCTGTTTCGACCGTAGATACCTAAGTTTAGGAACTACCCTTCGGGTATGTACTTGAATTAGGAACTGTTATAATGTAACTAGTTTGACTAGAGACATTATCTCTTTATCAGTGTTTAATCCGTTGCGGATAAAACCTTTATATTATAGAACACTGAGTGTTTTATTATATAAAGATGATACTGAGATAAATATATTAGATATAAATAACAGAATTTATATTTTGAATATAAATAAAAATCTCAAACATATAAATTGACAAATAAATAGCTCAAATTGATTTGATCAATAGAGACTTATTTGTGGCATTGTTGTCTAGGACACAATTTAATTAGACTCGTATATCCACACTTTTGAAGAGTGGGTACTAGGACTGATTTGACTATTCAAATAAGGTCTGCGAATCTAGTTTATTAGGTAAAGTACCTAAAATACTATTTGCTTGGTAATAGTGTAGTGCCACCGATCTGTTAGCCCTATTCATGGTGAAGTAAGTGGGCCCATATCTAGCTAGGCTAGATGTGAACATGAATATTTCGTGACCTTAACGGATGTGGCATCACGTTATGGTTATGTGTTTCTTTTGAAGAACACAAATCAGAAACTTTAAAGTTTCGACACGAAATACATAAACAGATCGGCTATAGCATTATTCCGCCACGGTAAGACCGTAATGGAAAATACTTTAGCAGTAAGTTTCTCGTATACTTGAAAGAGTATAGTATTCTTTCAATGAGGACTCCTCTTGGAACACGTCATTTTGACGGTGTGTCCGAACAGGATTAACCGAATTTTGTTAGACATAATAAGGTTAATCACGAGTCGCTTTGAGCTACCATTTCCTTCAATAGGATATGTACTAACAGTGCAAAACTTATTTAGAATAAGGTTCCATATAAATCTGTTTGACAGATATCGTATAGGATATGAACAGGAAAGAAACGAGGTTTCTCATTCCTGACAATTTGGGTATGCTAGGCATAACGTTTGGATGATACCAAACTAAGGACCCAAATTGGATAAGTGCCAATATAGGTTATCCTAAGGGAAACCATAAGTATAGTACTTATACATCTCACATGAGAACAATGTGATTGTTGCTCTCCATGCGGTTTTCCTAAGAGGAATACCGATATGCAGTGGTAAGTGGGAGGATAGTATAACTCGATGAAAATCGGAGTAATACTGTTCTAGGCACTGAATCTTAATGGAACATATATAATTCATCAAGGATGAAACTATACCATTAATCTTCGAATACACAAGAACAAAGGAAGTGATACGAGGTATCGACTCCCTATTATGACAAAGTGTCATGAGTCCGAAATGGATTCCATGTATATCAATAAGTTTGGATACTAGTTGATGTACCACAAGGCATTGTGCCTATTGGTACTATAAGTCTTCAAGGAAGACGTACATGGATGGCAATATACCAACGTATAAAGCTAGGCTTTTAACGGAAATGTATCGTTATCGACATTGTGATTGATTACGATTCAACCTTTTACCTATTGCCACTGTAGATCCATTTGGATGATGCTTGCTGACGCGAGCATAAGTTCTTGGATTATCATTTTGATGCAATCATAATGGTGTATGATTTAATTCAAAACGAAAATGATTCTAGTGTAAATAAGAGGTTAGTGGGAGCGCACTGACAGTGGCTGTCCTATAAAATAATGATAATACGTCATTTCTTGGAAATGATATTCCCATAAAAATAAATGTCGGCGAAAGCTTGGCTTTCGAAATACTCTCCGTGGAACCGTACATTGAAAAATGTACAAGACCTGGTGTATCATACGCTTTGAGCATATGGATTCACAAACAGGACAATCCGAGTGATAGTCACTGGATTGATGTTAGGAACATCCGTTAGTATCTTAGAGAACTAAAGATGCTGTCTTAGTCTATGGAGTAGGAGAACTTGAAGTGACTGGGATCACTGTAGCAAGTTTCCTATAACCGATAAAGACGACTAAAAGTCGCAAACGGTACTATACAGTTTGAATAACGGTGCAGTGAGCTGGAAATATTCCGAGCAAGATAACTGTTGCCGAATTAACAACAAATGCGGATTATTGCTGCAGCTGAGGCAGCAATAGAAGCCATTTGGATCGATAATAAATCTAATTAGATTAGATATAGTTCTGTTAGCAGCTGAGCTAGGCGTCAGCACAGGCTAAAGAATTAAAGGTCTCATCGACGATCCAGATATATACTTCTATATCATCTGATTCGTTCGGATCATACATCGTGGCGATGTGATGATCGTGTAAATCGCGTCAGACGATAATTAAGCAAATCCGCTGACGAAAACCTTTCCTCAGCAATTTGAGCGAATTGTACATAGTTCGGGTGTTAGACACTCGAGTGACTGGCTATGTGCCAAGTGGGAGATTGTTGGATAATATGACCCATAGCGTCACTATTTGTACAGATCACGGTGTTGTTGTACAAATTAACTATGTGACAAGGAAATTGCACTCTCATCATTTGTGATTAGATCACCATAGATGTATAAATGAAGAGAGGTCCATATGATTAGTTCCTGGATTGAGATGATATGAGACAGTATCAATCCCCGAAGGATTAATCATTAAATATCCCTAGCCGAAGTATTATCGAGACTGGACATCGATAATGCGGAATAGGCTAGTATTGCACTTGTGCGCGTTGTGAGGGCACAACGGCATAGTTCTCATATATATAAGTATTGGATACTTATGCAAGTGCGATAGGAGGTTGTGTTTCACCGATGGTACGGGAAACAGCTTCGCTCTGGATAGACCCCTCGGAATCCCATTGGTATTATGACTATGTGTCTATGGGAGGCCGAAATCGAGGTAGGTGTGTATAGTCTTAACCTGAGACTTGCATCGCTAATACTTGCGATAATCGGTAGACTTTGGTCTTGGTGGTACAGGGCTTTAACCGGTTCTGTGTACACCGCTTCTGGGTTTATCAGAGAGTCGTAGTGTATTGGGTGTGATGTCGAGACGGAAGTGTCACTTCAGTCATATTGGAGTTGATGTCACGCAGGATATGGTACTAGTGCTCTTGAGTGTTGCGCAACCAATCGGGATATTGTGACCAGGTCATGTATATCCGATTATAGAGACTATGTTACCAGACATCCGACATGTGCTTCGGACGGGGCAGACACTTATCCAGCCCCAGCCCTAGCACGTGATTATCCGATACTGGGCCGATATACACAATACTACGGTATACTACGCTTGATACAGATCTATATATTCCTGTAAGAATATTTCTGGAGAATTGGGTAGGCATGGCGTTTTGCTAGAGGCTAACCTTGTCTTGTAAATCGATATAAACGTAGTACGAGGTACTTACGTGTTCGGACAGTCCGACGATCGTATTTACTGCCAACATATCCGGAGATCTCATGGGTCGGTTCCTGAAGATTCACCGATGACGTATTACTCGCACTTTGATTAATCTGGGATTAATTAGAAGAGAGAGATAGAATTAATCTGGGATTAATTCGATGAGAGAGAAAATTAATCTGGGATTAATTACGGAGATATTTTATCTCGGATAAAATATCGTTAAAGAGAGAGAACGATTAATTTGGAATTAATCGATAAAATTAATATATTTGATATATTAATCGAAATTGGATTTCGACGCGGAATTAAAATTAGATTTTAATTCGGGCGAACGAGTTAATTTAGAATTAATTCGTTAGCGACGTGAATAGTGAATTCGCTAGGCGTAATCACTTAATTACGACGCGACGGAAAATTCGTTAATTTGGAATTAGCGAACCCGAGCCCGAGAGTGATTGCGAGCGCATTCGCATTTCGAATTCGAGCGCGGCACGCGAGTCACATCAAGCGTCAAATCGCTAGTCGCGTCAATCGTCAAATCAATTGTCACTTTGAGTGATGTGACTTGACAATATGTCACTTTGTTAAAGTGAAAAGATGTGATGTGACTTAAAGTTAAAAGTTGAAATGATGAAAGCTTATTGTTTTAACTTTTGACTTTTGAATTAAAAATGTAAGATATATATGTTTTATTTTAATTTACTTGGTAAATGAAATAAAAAATATATATATAAAACCTTTTCTTCTCTCTCTCACATGCAGCAGTACACGATTTTTCTCTCTTCTCCCTCTCTTTTCTCCTCTCTTCTTCACGGCATCACTGCCGATTCTTCTTCATTTTGTTCTGGTTTGACCGAGCATTTGAGAAGCAAAATGGAAGGATAAGTGCTAGCACACACCTTGAGTGATACAAAGTGATAGGGAAGTGAGTTTGTGAGCTGGAAGCTGAAGCTTGAAGCTTTGATTGGAGTTCAAAGGATCTCATCAATGGCCGAACTGGAGGAAGCCGAACCAGCCCCACCGTGCGTCCACAGCAGTTCACAGAAGCCATTGCCGAGCTTGGAGGGAGACAAAATCGCACCTTGTTCTTCATTCATCAAAACCGAAATTCAATGTGAGTTTATTCCGCACCTCCTTTGATGTGTTCATATGTGGTTTTTTATGCATGATTTGTGATCCTTGGGACTTTGATTAAACACTTTCACCTTGGTCATTGAAATCGAACGACCATCTGATCGGAGGATAATTTATGTTCAATTAAATTATCACGATTCATTTCATGTCTAACTTGAGGGGAACCCAAAAGGTCACACACAACAAAGTCGAAATCAATGGTTAACAGTGCACAGTACAAATTTAACAGCATATATGATTGTTGTAGGAATTATTCATAAATGGTTCAATGTGTTTAATTATTGAACAGATCATTTATGAGGTTCCACATTGGCTTAGGAATTGGTGAATGACGATAGGGGCACTTTGGGAATTGGAATAAATAAATAAATAAAAACATGAATAGTAACATGAATAGTAAATTTTTTTATTTGTTTTGAATTCCAATTCGGTCCAAACTCTTATTACGGTTTTATAATCTCATTAAACCACTAAATTAAGATCAAATGACTAAGATTAAATTAGCTTTTATCCCACATCAGATTCTTAATTAATTTGTTGTCTTTGGAGCACCTATTTAAACCCAAAGAATTCTTTACAAATTTTCGACACCAAAAACCTTTCATATCTTGGGTTTATATAAGTGAGCAACTCTAAAGTTTAAGAGTAAGCCACTGTTTTTGAGGATCCTTAAGTCTAATTGACTAGAGAAATCTCGAGTTAAAAGTTTTGAGGTATTTGCCTAGGCTAGCACCAACGGCAAAATACCCGTGCACTCAAGGCGTAGTCTTACCATTGAGTTTTGGCTTTGGTGTGTGCATCTTTGGAGGTCACAAACTTGGGTGACTCTTTGGAACATGGAGGAGCTTGCTGGGTTCGAGAAAAACTTATAGATTGGAGGGAGGACTGGAGGAGTCTTCGGTTCAAGTAAGTCATTTTTTTTCTTTATTTTAATTAGAGTTCTTATGATAGTTAGCATTTTTAGGTTTATGTTCTTTGCATGTTTTATGAGTTTTTATGCTTAGAATATATAGTAAAATTCATAGGCTTGTAGAATAATAAAAACAAATGGGATTAGGCAAAGGGATAGCGGCATCAAAATTTTGATTTTCCGCTTCGTACTCGCGGCCACTTCCCAACAGTGGTATCAACGCGCCATTTTTATTTTGATTAGTTCTCACTAATTTGAACTCGAAATTGGGTGTGTAAAAGCTCGTTGGAAAGCTAACACCCTGAACGTAATTTTAGGCACAAGTTTGGCATGATTTGGTTAAGATTTGAATTGTGACATTGTATTTAAAGTTCACGCATATGGAGAAAAACGTGAATAGTAATTTATTTGAATAAAATAAAATGCAATATCATAATTAAATATTAATCAAATTCATTTAATGCCTAAAATAATTCCAACATATTAAAACTCATATGCTTGATGATTCTAAGTATGATTAAAATTGGCATGATTATTTTAGGGTGCAAGCATCTAGAAACTTTCTAAGAAATAGAGAGTGTATTACTTATCCCTTAGCTAAGAAATTATTCCGTGATGAACTTATAGATTTATTACTTTTAAGGCTAATAAATATAAATCAATTGTTTATAATAAAATACATTATAAAAGATATAAGTGGGTTGGGATCAAGGAGTTAATAAAACTTTCCAAACTAAAGTTAATTTAACCAAAGGTATTACTAGAGTTAGATATTGATTTAGTGTCTTCCTCACTCACTACCTTTTTATAGCCAAAAGGAAAAGCTGTGAAGACATCTAGATAATCATTTACTCAAAGCTTACCTTATAGCATATTTAAAGTGTTGGACTAATTTGGAGGATCTATTGTTTATTCCTGTCACCAAGGCGATAAGAGCCTAAGAGGTAAGGGTATTTAAGAGAGTTCGCTCCACCCTCCCTCTGGGGAATTTTCAAAGGAGGAATCCATTTGACAGTTATTCACTTAAACTTGTTAAAATCCTCAATAATAATTTAAGTCTAAAATTTACCTCCCATTGTAAAGTATAGATCCAAAAGGCTTAAACCGTATTGGCAGGACTAGGCTTTACCAAACTGACCAATACCAATTTGTCCCTAAATCATACTATTTACAATAATTTGACTTTTCTGAGTCATAAGACGCAGTGACCCTTAGGCGTGGTCTTATAACTTAGTGGCAAAGATTGGGTGTCCACAAGGACTAGCATAAGCTATGACCTTTTTGATTGCCCAACCCAATGATCAAGGAATTGCGATTTATATCATAAATTGGTTGAGAACCTACCTAATTATCATATTTTATAACGACCGGCCCTAGTCAGAGTTATGAAATGATGATAATGGGATCCTTGCCCACAAGAAATCCATCATATTAGGGTTGATTCGATTTGCTTAAAATTTTAAAACAATTGAGTGTGAGCAATTTCATAATATTAAAAGCCCATGTTATTATGAAATATTAATGAAAACATATTCCTAATTTTAACATTATCTCTTAACAAGTGGGTTAAAAAGATTTCACAAACATTCAAATGGCAAACAGAGTATCACTTCGTTCCATCCCTGATGAGCATAAGCTCAAAGGGGACAACTACAATGACTGGTTTAGAAACCTTAAAATTGTCTTACGACAAGAAAATATTTTATATGTTCTTGAAAGACCATTTCCCCATGAACCCGCAGAAGATGCTGACCAAGATACATTCGATGCTTGGAAGAAACACGTCGATGATGATGAGTAAACAGTTTGCATAATGCTTGGCTCTATGTCGGAGGAACTTCAGAAAGCTCATGAAGATATGGATGCTCAAACCATCATCTTTCACTTGAAGGAGTTGTATGCAACTTCCGTTCATACCGTGAGATTCCACGTGTCATGTGCTTTATTCCAAACAAGGTATAAGGAAGGATCTGTTAGTGGACATGTGCTTAAGATGATTGGCCACATTGAAAAATTGGCCAACCTCGGGTTCATCATGGATCATGAGATAAGTCACGATCTAATTCTTTAGTTCTTACCAAAAGAATTCTCTAACTTTATTATGCAGTTTCATCTGTCTAATAAAGAAACTACTTTAGCAGAATTGCACAATCTGATAAAGCAAGCAGAGAAGAACTTGAAACCGGAGCTTAAAACCTCCATCATGCTTACGGGTACGAACCTGAAGCCACGAGGCCCAAAGAAAAATAAGGGCAAGGCCAAGGCTCCAGATCACCTAAAGCCCAATAGTAAGGTGGAGAAGAAAAAAGGAAAGTGGAAATGTTTCTTTTGTGGAAAGAAGGGTCATTTGAAGAAAGACTGCAGATCCTTGATAGCCAAGGAAGCTAGGGAAGCCCAAGAGGCCAAGAAGCCCAATGCTTCAGGTATGATTGAACTATATTCTCAAAACTCTGAACCTTCTACTTAGGTGTTTGACACCGGTTGTGGGACTCACTTGTGTAACAATGTGCAGGGCCTGAGAAACAGTAGGAGACTCCGTCATGGGGAGGTTGACTTACACATGAGTAATGGATCAAAACTGGCTGCATTGTGCGTGGAGACTTATTCATTAGTTTTACCGAATGATTTAGTTTTAGACTTAGAAGATTGTGTTTATATACATTCTCTAGTAAAGAACATCATTTCAATTTATTCTTTATGTAATAAAAGCTTTTCATGCCTAATAAGTTGTAATGGCTGTTCTATTTATTTCAATGAAATAAAATATGAAGATGATATTTTGAATAATGGTATCTATGTCTTACAAACTAACAAAGAATGTTCAACCTCTAATATATACAACGTTAACTCGAATAATCTCAATGAATCACTTCTATGGCATAGTCACTTGGGTCATATCAATGAAACAAGATTAGCTAAGCTACATAAGGATGGGTATTTCAAACCCTTCAAATATGAGCTTTATGGAACTTGTGAGTCTTGTTTACTTGGTAAAATGACCAAATTACCCTTCAAAGGTAAAAGACAGCGTGCAGCGGAGACATTAGAACTCATACACTGATGTATGCGGACCAATGTCAGTCACTGCTAGAGGTGGATTCTCCTACTTCATTACCTTTATCGATGATCACTCGCGATATGGGTATGTGTACCTTATGCGGTACAAATATGAAGCCTTTGAGAAATTCAAAGACTTCAAAGGTGAAGTAGAAAACCAGGTTAATAAAAGTATTAAGTCACTAAGGTCTGACCGAGGTGGTGAATACTTAAGCGACGAATTTCAAGATTACTTGAGAGAAAATGACATTGTTTCTCAGTGGACTCCTCCGGGAATTCCACAGCATAATGGGGTCTCCGAAAGGAGAAATCAGACTTTATTAGATATGGTCCGATCAATGATGCTAGGCACGAATCTACCTCTTTCATTTTGGGGTCTTGCTTTAGAAACTGCAACACTACTACTAAACCAAGTTCATTCCAAGACTATTAGTCAAACACCATATGCGTTATGCTCTGGGAAACGTCCTAGTCTTAGTTATTTAAGAGTTTGGGGATGTGACTCATATGTAAAGCTCACATAACCTAACAAATTGGATGATATGGCAGTTAAATGTAAGTTTGTAGGATATGTCTTGAACTCAAGAGCATACGTGTTCTACGTCCCAAATGAACAAAGAACATTTGTCTCACGAAATGCTAAATTTCTAGAGAATGAATTCCTTCTCAAGAAATATAGTGGGAGTAGACTTGACCTCGATGAGGTACGAGAAGAACAAACTAACATATAACTAAACCCCAGGCCCCTCAAAAGGGCAGCGACAGAACAACCACAAGGTTATGAAAATATTAAAAATACATGTATATATAGCCCATCCACAAGTTGGGTATATGGCATATCTCTAAAATTTGTAATATTTTCATTAATTAATAAAATGGCAATCTTTATTATACATGTCTTACATAACTTATATGAATCATCAACACTGTAATAAAGCCCTCGGAGTAATAAGACGATGGCTTCCACGCCTTATGAGAATCATTACTCTTAAATGTTCCTAGTTATAGTTTTGTGAATAATCTGGGCGTTCACAAAGCGGAGAGACTAGCATGATTATGGGTGTGCATCGGTCGGTTCGGTCGGTTAATCCTTGATTTTTTAACCGTAACCGAAATTTTTGGTTAAATAAAAGTGTGACCGATTTAACCAATTTATGACACATAACCATTAACCAATTAACCATTATATTTCGGTCGGTTATGGTTAATTCGATTATTAACCAATCCAATAAATTAAAATTTAATTATTTTTTATAATTTTTAATTAGTAAAATTATATATGATGTAGGTCGGTTCTACCGATTTTTTTGGAACGTTTCAACCGGTCGAACCACTGACGCATTAAATATTTTGGATCACTAATTCGATCACATATCTGATTATAAAAATACCGATTCTAACTAACATTTGATTAAATATATCTATATATATGGTTTAATTTCGGTTAATCGGTCGGTACGGTTATACGAATCTCATAACTGTAACCGAACCGAATAACCGAAAAAATTAAAATTTTTAACCGTAATAACCGATTTAATCGAATTAACCGAACCGTAATAAAAAAATGGGTCGGAACGGTTCGGTTAATCCGTTAAAACCGATTAATGCACACCCCTAAGCATGATGATATGATCCGCCCTTAAGTGGGGTAGCCGATCTCATAGGCTACTAGCGGAGATCCGTCCGCTTGGTGTATCACATGGATACATGAGTTGCTCGTGTCTATCGAACTGACCGCCGAAAGTTTTCATATGGAGTGTTTATCCCATGTGTCTGTGAGAACTTTCATGTATCGATTATATGACTAGTCCTTAGACTTGAGGTCTTTACAATCTTATGTTTGGATCAAATAACTTTGACATTCTCCTTCTCCGGTTCAAAAGATCTGGTCATAAGGGTATGATTGGGTCATTTGTTGAAACACATGAAGTTTATAAAGATACAACAGAGAATCGCCACTCTCTCAGATAATATTTTCTTATAAGTGTAATTTTCCAGTTCGCGGGTTGATATGTGTGATCAGTGCTTGAGACTGTGGCCACAACGGATGAATCATGTGAGATTATTGGGTTAGCCCGATTCATGACACTATCAACATCATACTTTTGACCATATGGGTAGACACTTTCCGTACCCTAGGTCAATAGGTGGGGATACTGTAGGACACAGAAATCGGCGACACTGTTCCAGGCTCGCGGCCTGGTTGGGAGTACGGAATAGCCCACAGAGGAACTAAACCGGAGAAATAACATGGAGTCGCCTCCCGGTGTGAACCGGGAAAATGATTTAAGGCCGCACTCACCCCTTGGAAGGGAAGACCTCAAACCGTTGGGTTCAGAATGGTCCCTTACTTATGCCACTTGTACAGAAATGATTTGTGCAATAATTTAATCGAATCTACACAACATATGTTTCCAAGAGTATTATACTTCTAAGTTCACATGCATGAAAATAAAGCCTATATCTAAGTCTGTATATAACCTATATCTAAGTTCGCATGCATAAAAGTAAAATGGAATAACGGCAGACATATAATTTCATAAACACATTAAATCGATAAACATGGCAATACAAGTAAAACATAAATTTAGGAGAGACGTAATTAGGTTTCTAGTGCGAAAGAAACAATCACAGAAGCAATCATATATGAGAATATAATGGAAGAACAAGCATGCATGAAATGGGATGTAACAGGTGAAAGCTCGTTCGTGGAGCATTTGATAACGCGTTCGAACGGAGAAGGGCCGAGAGCATGCGTTCGAGGTGCAGTCTTGGACGCGTTCGAATGGGATAAGACATGATGCATGATAGAGTAGAAAATATGCGCGTTCAAGTAGCATTCGTAAATGCGTTCGAACGGGGGAGGGCTGAGAGCATGCGTTCGAGTTGCATTCTTGGACGCGTTCGAACGGGATAAGACCTGATGCATGATAAAGCAGAAAATATGCGCGTTCGAGTTGTGTTCATAAACGCGTTCGAATGAGGGAGGGCTGAGAGCATGCGTTCGAATTGCGTTCTTGGACGCGTTCGAGCGGGATTACATAAGAAAGGGAATTTATGGCGACATAAACACATATGCGAAGGACCAAATATATAACATGGGACCTCATACGCCCAATTAAACATGCTTACATCCAATCAAACATACTTCATCCGGTGCGGCAAGACATCAGGGTAAAGGTAGCCTTTAGGCGTTTCCCTCGAATAGAGGACCTTTAATCCACCATAGTTAGCCCATGCGCACTGGAATGCGATGCATGCGTAAATAAAGCAATGATATGCAAATGGTAAATGACATAATAAAAGGCGCGGTAAAACATCGTGGTAAAGGTAGCCTTTAGGCATTTCCCTCGAATAGAGGACCTTTAATCCACCCTAGTTAGCCCATGCATATTATATTACAATGCATACAAATGAATGAGACAATAATGTGGAACTCCGTATGTCTGATTAAAAATATCTCACATCCAATCAAACATACTTCGTCCGGCGCGGTAAGACATTGTGATAAAGGTGGCCTTTAGGCGTTTCCCTCGGATAGAGGACCTTTAATCCACTTTAGTCAAGCCCATGCATATTATGACTATCAATACGTAAATAAATAAAAACAACCACATGCGGAAAATAGATGACGGGATTACAAGCAATAAATGAACTGAAATTAAATAACAAGATGAAATATGCATTTCAAAGTTTCTCTAGTGGTACGTGGAGTTGTTTCCCAAGTACAGACTGCACTGCCGTCCATTCGGATTCGGCTACGGAATTTACGTCTGGGTTTCCATCCGATGTACCACAAGAGAGAACACATATTCCATTCATTCAAGGATCATAACATGTATCAACAAACGTCTTTCATTCGAGGGAATTATAATAAACAACAAAAAAAGATGAGAATAAATAAGAAGGGTGCCCTCAGGTCTAACCTCTTTAGTTGTCTATCGGACGTGCGGTATGCGGTTGTCGGAAGGGTTGATGCTCCTCAATTCCTCTGGTTCACTGGTTCAACATTTCCTTTCACTATTTCACTGTCTGGGCTGCTGTTTTTTTACTCCGTTTACTGCTATTTTCGCTGTATTTTCTGGTCACTATTTTACGGTAAATAAGGGACAGTTTTTGCGTTCTTAAGGGGTTTTGGGGCTGCTGTTATATGAAGTAATTTGGGCACTTATATGAAGTATTTTCTGGTCACTGTTTTCGGTGGTTGCAGGAACTATTTTGGGCTGTGATTTTTGGTGTTTATAGTGGGTAATTTAGTGACAATTTTATTATTTTCGGTCGTGAGGGTGTTTAGGGGGTTATGGTTTCGGTTGCTAGAGAGGAGGAGAAGGAAGAATTATTTTTTTTGCTTCTTGCTTTTTACCTTGGGCGTGAATGCTAATGCTTTTCAGAATTCTCTGTGATTTGCATCGATGTGCTAGGGTGTGAAAGGTTGGTTTAGGTGTCTTTTTATAATGGTTTTCTAGGGTTTATAGGTAAGGAAGGGAATCCTAAAAAAGGAAGTGTTTTGATTGGTTTATGAAAGGAAGGGATTTGTCTAATTTAGGGAGTGAATATCTTAATTGGTTTTTGATTAGGGAAGGGATTTGATTAGATTAGGAAGGGATTTGATCTAATTAATTTAGTTTATTTGTGACATGTAATTTAAATATTTTAATTATTTTTGGATGGGTTTTAGTGGGCTAATTGGGCTTGGGCGTGAGGCTAGCAACAAAACCAGAAGAACCGACACCGTTCGAACACCGATTCAAACGCTACACGAACGCCCGTAATTTACCTGATGTTCGAACGTGTTCAAGAACGCAGCACGAATGTGAAAGCAGTGAACATGTGAATTGAATCTGATGACATACTTATTCTGAATTTCCCCTTCCAACATCCGTTTCCTGCGACTTCCATAATTTAAAGAGGTAGTGTCTCCATGCAAGACTCATCATCGGGACTTATATGCAAAAATACAGTGCCTACAGTCGCCCCCACTTTTATGGGACTTGTGTAGTGTGTGACAATGACAATCCTATCAAAGTTATGCAATGCATTTTTACTTACCTGGCTCGCCAGCTGCCACTTGACTTGCCTGATGCTTCGAACGGAGTTGATGATGTAGGGGGCCTCGACTCTGGGACGCATCCCATTAGCTGAAACCGAAAATGGGGGCCTCGGCCTTGCGACGCATCCCGATACCACTGACAATGTGGGTCACGACCCTGGGACGCATCCCAAAACTGGAACTGATGATGCATGGGGCCATCTACCCTAGGACGCATCCCATTAGCTGCAACCGAAAATGGGGGCCTCGACCTTAGGACTCATCCCCATACCGCTGACAATGTGGGTCACGACCCTGTGACGTATCCCCAAAAACTGCTGATGATGTGGGTCACAACCCTGGGACGCATCCCCAAGACTGCTGATGATGTGGGTCACGACCCTGGGACGCATCCCCAAAACTACTGATGATGTGGGTCACGCCCCCCGGGACTCATCCCCAAAACTACTGATGATGTGGGTCACGACCCTGGGATGCATCCTCAAAACTGCTGATGATGTGGGTCACGCCCCCGGGACTCATCCCCAAAACTGCTGATGATGTGGGTCACGCCCCCGGGACTCATCCCCAAAACTGATGCTGATGTGGGCCTCGCCCCCGGGACTCACCCCCGAAACTGATACCGATGTGTTGCTGCTTCTGGTTGGCTTGCATTTGCCGCTTTCTTCTTTTCTTCTTTGAAACCTGTGAATACAAACCAAAAAAAAACAAAAAAGAATGCAGATATGTTATGTGTATGCATGCATGCATGAATGAATTTCCTATTTCATTGGGTTAGGTCTTCTGCCGGGTCTTCTCTTTCTCAGGCAAAATATTACTTCAATCTATCCACGTTGATCGGCTCATTGAACTCATTCCCTTCCAAGTCTGACAGTCTCACTGCCCTATTTCCCATTACTTTCTGCACTATGTAGGGTCCTTCCCAGTTGGGTCTAAACTTTCGTCTTGGATCTGTCGTCGACAACCTTGACTGCTTAAGTACCAAATCACCCTTTCTGATCTTAGTAGGATGCACATTCTTGTTGAATGCTTGAGCCAACCTCTTCTGGTATATCTGCATATGATACAAGGACTACATTCTCTTTTCATCCAGCAGTGCTAACTGTTCAAATCTCTGCGAGGCCTATTCCTGTTCAGGTAACTCTACTTCTGCTAATACCAGCATGGACTGTATCTCAACTTCCACTGGCAATATTGCTTCCATTCCGTAGACCAAAGAGTAAGGCGTGGCTCCTGTTGCCGTTCTCACAGATGTTCTATACCCCCACAGGGCGTATGGTAGCTTATCAGCCCAATCTTTATAGTTTTCTGTCATCTTGGCTACTATCTTCTTTACTGTCTTGTTGGCTGCCTCGACTGCCCCATTTTCCTGAGGCCAGTAAAGTGACGACTTATGATGTCCTATCCCATATCTCTGTAGCATTGCCTTTGTTTCCCCTTGAAACTGAACTCCGTTATCTGTCACTACATGATGCGGCATCCCATATCGACATATGATGTTCCGAGCTATGAACTACACCATTTAAAAAGTGTTTAAAGAATATTCTGTCTAGAAGGCGATATTCATTTATTCATTTTTCTAAAAGAATCTTTAGTTGAAATTCAAGGACTTGTGTTTATTGGAATCACCGTCCAATAGAACAACAAGTGGTTACCTAGTACATCACTTTGAATAAGATCATTCGTTGATCGTTGTGCAATTTGTCTTTTGTAGACTAATTGACCCCTTTTGGATTTTCCAGTTACGAATGGCTAGCGGAAATATCACAGTATCGGTCTCTTATGGAGAAAAGCCGGAGAAATTTGGTGGGGCAAATTTCAAACAGTGGCAGAGCAAAATGCTGTTCTACCTAACAACTCTCCAGTTGGCCAAATTCCTCAAAGATCCTCCGGGTCCTGTGGAAGGTGAATCTGAATCGGCCAAGGAAGAGCGAGAATAGACTTGGATGTCTGGAGACTTCTTATGCAAGAACTACCTTTTGGGTGGTCTTGACAATACCCTGTACAATATGTACCAAGGCATGACTTCTGCGAAGATTCTCTGGGAATCTCACGAGAAGAAGTATAAAACCGAGGATGCCGGACAAAAGAAATTTGTTATGGGTAGGTTCCTGGACTACAAGATGGTAGATTCAAGGACGGTGATGTCTCAGTTGGGTGAACTGCAGTTGATCATTCATGAAATACTGGATGAGGGTATGAAACTCTGTGAGATGTTTCAAGTTGCCGCCATAATTGAAAAGTTACCTCCATCATGGAAGGACTTAAGGAGCTATCTGAAACACAAAAAGAAGCAGATGAGCCTTGAAGACCTTAGTGTTCGATTGAGAATTGAGGAGGACAGTAGGATGTCCAAGAAGGCCAACTACAAGACTATGGAGTCTAAGGCCAACATCATTGAGGGTGTTAAGGGTAGCAAGAAAAGAAAGAAGAGTGGAGCTGATTCTTCGAACAAGATGTTCAATGGGAAATGCTATAACTGTGGAAAAAGCGGTCATATGTCAAAGGATTGCAGAAACAAGAAGTCTCAGGACAAAGACAAGAAAAAGAAAAATGAGGCCTATGTCACTGAGGGTGAGCAACTGACTAATGATATCTCAGAGATGGAACTATCAGCAGTGGTAACCGAAGCCAACATAGTTGGGAATCCGAGGGAATGGTGGGTAGACACTGGGGCTACTCGTCATATCTGTGCAGATAGCAAGATTTTTCCATGTACCAGAAAGTCGATGGCGGCGATCATCTGACAATGGGAAACTCGTCTACCTCTCAGGTGGTTGGACAAGGCACAGTGGTTCTGAAGATGACATTAGAAAGGAGCTAACATTGAGAAATGTACTGCACGTTCCGGATATTCGGAAGAACTTTGTCTCGGGTTCTCTTCTTAGTAAGGCTGGTTTTAAGTTAGTATTTGTTTCTGATAAGTTTGTAATGACAAAGAATGACATGTATGTAGGAAAATGTTACCTAACTGAGGGCCTTTTCAAACTAAATGTAATGACTGTTAATCGTGCGAATAATAAAGCTAGTACTTCTGCTTATATTATTGAGTCACAAAATGTATGGCATGAGAGGTTAGGACATGTTAATTATGATACCATGCGTAAATTAATTAACATGGACCTTATACCTAAAATTGCAATTGATAGCCAACATAAGTGTGAGGCATGCGTTGAAGCAAAAATGCATCGAACATCATTTCATTCTGTTGAACGCAGTTCTGAACCTTTAAAACTTGTACACACTGACGTGTGTGACATGAACATTGTGCAAACAAGAGGTGGTAAAAAGTATTTTGTCACTTTTATCGATGACAACATAAGATTCTACTATGTGTACTTGCTTGAGAAGCAAATCAGAAGCTATTGAGAGCTTTGTACACTATAAGAGTGGAGTTGAAAATCAAATTGGCAAGAAAATCAAAAGAATTAGGAGTGATAGAGGTGGTGAATACGTTTCACCATTCGGTGAATATTGTTCTGTGCACGAAATTATTCACGAAACCACTGCTCATTATTCTCCTCAACAGAACGGAATTACGGAACGTAAAAACCGAACCTTGAAGGAAATGATAAACGCCATGTTGACGAGTTCGGGTCTACCCCAGAACTTGTGGGGGGAAGCCTTGCTTTCTGCGAACTACGTTCTAAACAAGCTTCCTCACAGGAGGTTGGACAAGACACCATATGAGTTGTGGAAAGGTTTCGTACCTTCCTACAAATACCTAAAAGTGTGGGGTGTCTTGCCAAAGTAATGGTACCTAAACCTAAGAAGGTTATGATAGGACCCAAAACTGTTGACTGTATATTCATTGGATATGCTCGCAACAGTAGTGTGTATCGATTCTTAGTACACAAGTCGGAGATTCATGACCTCAATCCGAACATGATAATTGAGTCAAAGAATGCGACATTTTTTGAAGAGGCGTTTCCTTGTAAGGAAAAAGAGTGCACATAATCTCTCAAAAAAACAGTTGATACTGTCAAGGACAGTGATCAGGTTGACCAAGAATCAGATCAACGTGTAAATGCTGAGACAATGGAGCCTAGACGTAGCAAAAGAGCTAGGACGTCTAAGTCGTTTGGTCCCGATTTTCTGACATACTTGTTAGAAAATGAGCCTCAGAGCTATAAAGAAGCTATGGCTTCTCCGGAGGCACCTCTTTGGAAAGAGGCTATTAACAGTGAGATTGATTCAATCCTACAAAACCATACTTGGGAGTTGGTTGATCTTCCCCCAGGTTGTAAGCTGCTGGGCTACAAATGGATATTCAAAAGGAATATGAAAACGAATGGATCAATAGATAAGTACAAGGCGAGAGACTTGTCATAAAAGGTTATAGACAAAAGGAAGGCCTTGATTACTTTGACACCTATTCACCAATGACTCGTATCACATCGATAAGAATGCTCATAGCCATATCAGCTATATTTGGTCTTGAAATACATCAAATAGATGTAAAGACGGCATTCTTGAATGGTGAATTGAATGAAGAAATTTACATGGAACAACCAGAAGGGTTTAGTGTTCCTGGACAAGAACAGAAGGTGTGCAAACTTGTAAAATCCTTGTACGGATTGAAACAAACACCTAAACAATGGCATGAGAAATTTGACAAAGAAATGTTGTCAAGTGGGTTTAAAACCAATGAGTGTGATAAATGTGTGTACACCAAATCAACTCAAAAAGGATATGTCATTGTGTGTCTCTATGTAGACGATATGCTGATAATTGGTAGTAATCATGAAATGATCCAGTCTACCAAAAACGTGTTATCCAGCAGATTTGATATGAAAGATATGGGAATAGCTGATGTGATCCTAGGAATTAAGATTTCCAGGACATCAGACGGATATATATTATCCCAGACTCATTATATTGAGAAGATACTTGATATATATATCAAAGGGGATCTAAATGTGGCTAGAACCCCAGTAGACCCAAATCTTCATCTATCAAAAAATACTGGCTCAAGCGTATCGCAATGAGAGTATTCTAGAATCATCGGAAGTCTGATGTATCTCACGAATTGCACACGACCCGATATCGCTCAAGCTGTGAACCGGCTTAGCAGATATACGGGCAATCCAAGAAATAACCACTGGAAAGCCATAGTAAGAGTTTTGAGGTATCTGAGAGAAACTTCAAAATATGGGCTATATTACAAGAGATATCCTGCTGTACTAGAGGGATATAGCGATGCTAACTGGATATCTGATACAGTTGATTCCAAATCTACTAGTGGATTTGTTTTCACACTTGGTAATGCAGCCGTGTCATAGAAATCCTCGAGGCAAACATGTATTGCCCAGTCTACTATGGAATCAGAGTTCATAGCATTATACAAAACAACGGAAGAAACAGAATGACTTAGAAACTTCCTGGAGGATATTCCTAGTTGGCCCAAACCGGTGCCAGCGATTAGCATATATTGTGATAGCCAATCGGCAATTGGGAGAGCCCAAAATACAATGTATAATGGTAAGTCTCAACACATACGTCAGAGACATAATACCATACGTCAATGGGCTTGAAGCCTATAATCTAAGAATTGTCACTGTGGAAACCCAACCTAGCTGACTGGAGATCCCAAGATCTAGGTTCAAAAGGGACAACAGAAACTTTGTGCAATTCAAAACAAGCACTGAAGAGTTTTGTACTCTTTCACATTCCGATAATGACGCTGAGTGCTGTCTGTCATTGGTTAGGATAAGCTAAGGCTTTTAATGATCACTATATTAGGAGATGAGTCCTAATGGGGGTAAAGACAGATTACCTCTTCATAGTAGATCACATATTTCAAGTAAGAAGTGAGGCCGCTTCCATGGGAACCTTTAAAGGCGGGTTACCCTAAAGTGCTTGATGAATCCGGGACCGTTGTTCAGGGCCGAAATGAACACAACCGTAGAACAGGAAAATGGTCGAATTAAAGCTGTGTGTTGGCAATTGTCTTGGTTTACACCAACGGCAGAACAGTTCAAGACTATGGGTCACTGGTTTGCCAAGTAAATCCGATTGTCAATCACTAGGAAAGGTTCAAGGCGAAAACTACCTATTTCGATGCAGCTTTAGTTCATGGTAACTCTCTCAAGTGTCTCCATGAATATTTGAAGAATTGTGGGGGATTGTTGGAAATTCTTCTAAAATGTTAATTAAGGGTAAATCTGTCATTTGGTTGGATTGGGTGCTTGTGAGGGGTACAACCCTTTAAAGGGTTGCACCCCACCCCAAGGGTGCCCTATTGGCACCCTCCATGCCTTATAAAAGAGGCAGTATATCCAATACAAGAGATACAGAAAAGAAATCCGAATTTGGATGAGACATTGTGTTTTTGTTCATTGTTTTTTTGAGAGAGAGTTCCACAATTTCTCTAGTTCGAACACTTGTCAAGGAGTGCACCTTGGACAAGAAGGAACCAAGTTATCCTGGGAGAACATTGGTCAATTGCGAATCCGTGAAGCACCTGTGACGGGGCCAATAAGTTCTTAAGGACAGAGATAGATCTCGACTTGGATTCATAAGGTTTTCTTAATTATCAAGTTTTAAGGTTTCTAGGGTTTATGCATATTAGATCCGATTTTCTAGTTTGATTTGGATGTTTGCATGTTATTTGATGTTTAATGACACTAATGTTACAACAGTTTGAGTAGTTGGTGTTGATGAAATGGGGATTTTGGGGTAACTTTAGATTGGTTTTTTTAGTTTGTGGGTTTAATAGAATGATGAATTTTTGCTAAGGAATTGCTATGAACTTGGATTATAGATGTGAAATTTTATAATTTGTAATATTTTTATACTAATTTAAAGTTGTGATGTGTTGCTTGGTATGGATAAAGGGAGATAAAAGATGTAAATTGTTATGAAATTGGTGGCAGTTTCCAAAAGATGAATTCGGTAACTGGTCAACACTCGTTGAGAGGCATCGTTTCCTGTTAACAGCATTGGTTCTGTTGGGTCTCCTCTGTACCATTTATCTCTATTTTTCTGTTCTTTAGGGGCTGTCGGGACATGCTCTAATAATAGAAATAACAATTCAACTAAGGTTTGTTGGTTTAAGGTTTTGGAAATTCAATGTGATTTAGTTTCTGAAACTTGTTCTAGAATGGGCTTCAAGCTGTTCATGTATACATAATATATAACAGAATTCGTTTGGAAGCCATTTCATTAATATTAATTATTATTAGCAATCAGGTATTTTTTTCCTTTTTTCCTGATGGTAGCGTGTTTGGGTATGGTTGAAAACAATATTATTATTTAGGAGTTGGATTGTGTTAAGGGTTATTATGATTGTTGATGATAATTTTGTGACCAAGGTAGAAAGACGTTTATGATTTGTTCGAGCGTGTACTGACGCGTAGGAGACCGTCAAGGGTCCGAATTTTGTTTTACATTTCATTTGAGGAATATAAACATCTCGAGGGAGTAATCCAATTAGATCACCAAATTTTTATGAGATTACGGATTGTATTATGTAACTATTGATTCTAACGCTTTGTATTCTATATAGATACTAGTTAGGAGCCGCCTTCGCTCCCAGCGACGTGAAGGAACTTACCTGGACTTCAAAACCCGTAAGTAGAGATTTGTTTTCTTTTCGCAAGTTGATTTTATATTCACTTATTTCAGATTTAAAAACCTATTTCAGATTTATTTTAAAAGCTTTAGGGCGTTAGCTCGTTAGGGATATGCCATATACCCAACTTGTGGGCGGGCTATATATGTACATGTATTTGTAATATTTTCATTAATTAATAAAATGACAATCTTTATTATACATGTCTTACATAACTTATAGGAATCATCAACACTGTAATAAAGCCATTGCAATAATAAGATGATGGCTTCAACGCCTTATGAGAATCATTACTCTTAAATGTTCCTAGTCATAGTTTTGTGAATAATCTGGGCGTTCACAAAGCGGAGAGACTAGCATGATGATATGATCCGCCCTTAAGTGGGGTAGCCGATCTCATAGGCTACTAGCGGAGATCCGTTCGCTTGGTGTATCACATGGATGCATGAGTTGCTTGTGTCCATCGAACTGACCGCCGAAAGTTCTCACATGGAGTGTTTATCCCATGTGTCTGTGAGAACTTTCATGTATCGACTGTATGACTAGTCCTTAAACTTGAAGTCTTTACAATCTTATATGTGTATCAAATAACTTTGACATTCTCCTTCACCGGTTCAAAAGATCCGGTCATAAGGGTATGATTGGGTCATTTGTTGAAACACATGAAGTTTGTAAGGATACAACAGAGAATCGCCACTCTCTCGGATAACATTTGCTTATAGAGTAGTCTCCAATTCGCGGGTTGATATGTGTGATCAGTGCTTGAGACTGTGGCCGCAGCGGAAGAATCTTGTGAGATTCTTGGGTTAGCACGATTCATGACACCATCAACATTATACCTTTGACTGTATGGGTAGACACTTTCCGTACCCCAGGTCAAACGGTGGGGATACAGTGAGGCGAGGGGACCGTATCATATGTAAATTGCATACAGAATGGGTATATATCTTTCATTCTCATTTGGGGGCCTTGGCATGTTGCTAGATGTCAACCTTGTGTTGGATAATATG
>SKCR01048670.1:0-40106 GCA_019454045.1 Zanthoxylum bungeanum
TAGTAACGTGAATCAAATATGAATAGTGATTTTTTTTATTTGTTATTGTTTTGAATTCCAATTCGGCCCAAACTCTTATTGGGTTTTATAATCTCATTAAACCACTAAATTAAGATCCAATGGCTAAGATTAAATTAGTTTTTATCCTACATTGGATTTTTAATTAATTTTGTTGTCTTTGGAGCACCTATATAACCCCAAGAATTCTTTACAAATTTTTGCACCAAACCTTTCATATCTTGGGTTTATATAAGTGAGCAACTCTAAAATTAAGAGTAAGCCACTGATTTTGAGGATCCTTAAGTCTAATTGACTAGAGGAACCTCGAGTTAAAAGTTTTGAGGTATTTGCCTAGGCTAGCACCAGAGCAAAATACCCGTGCACTCAAGGCGTAGTCTTGCCATTGAGTTTTGGCTTTGGTGTGTGCATCTTTGGAGGCCACACACTTGGGTGGCTCTTTGGAATGTGGAAGAGCTTGCTGAGTTCGAGAAAAACTTGTAGATTTGAGGGAGGACTGGAGGAGTCTTCGGTTCAAGTAAGTTTTTCTTTCTTTATTTAATTAGAGTTCTTATGATAGTTAGCATGTTTAGGTTTATGTTCTTTGCATATTTATGAGTTTTTATGCTTAGAATATATAGTAACATGCCTAGGCTTGTAGAATAATCAAAATAAATGGGTCTTGGCCAAAGGGATAGCGGCATCATAATTTAATTATTTAATTTTCCGCTGCGCACTCGCGGCCGCTTCCCAAACATAAACGACTCACCGAAGATTTCCTAATAGATGGTACACCAACATCAATAGGAATCTTCTCGGGTTGAGTAACATATTGATTCTTTGACTTGAGATACCACTTTGGATATATGAGTTATCCTCCACACTTAGATGGCAGTCACGTCACTGATCTATTTAGATCAGACCTCAACCTATTCGTTGGGTGTGGACTCATGCTCATGATATCCTGTGTGTATCAAGAAAGGATCCGCCAGTTCTGTGTACAGAGCCATAGGTAGTCCATAATTGATTAGCAATCTGTTAAATCTATGGCCATAGTATACTTCAGAAGTGAGTTCGAATGTTATTTAGAGATTGCTAATAGATACGTCGATGAGATTATTCCTATAGAGATTTGACATTTATATCTATATCTCTGGGATAATCCGGATACCTGTGACGGATGGATTATACATATGCAGTTACCTCGACCTATATGATTCAGCGAGTTTATCTGTGGTCATCATAATTTACGGGTGGGTGAATTATGGACACGAAATTAGATTTCGTGATGGATATGCCTGAATCTAGAGAGTCTCACTAATGAAATATACTCGTAGAGCACTAGGGCAACTGTTATGAATATTACTGATTATTTATAACTCGTTTAATGGTTAAACGAAAAATACATGCAATCGGGACCTAACAGTCATTTCTGAATTAATGTGAATTTGTATTTAATACATGATTTTATTAAATACACATTAATTAAATATCAATTTGTGATATTTGAAATATATCATTAATATATGTATTTGTGATATTTAATGTAAATATAATGCATATATTTAAGATATTTATATTTAATTATTTAATTGTTAACTAATTAAACTAATTAACAAAATAAATATCTTTGGTAATATTTTTCCTTTTAATGGCATGAAACCATTGGTCCATTTGTTACTACCACCTATTAAAGATAAGATGTTATCTTTTAATCTTGTAAACTTGGTCCAATGAATTTTGAACAAAAATAAAAGTAATTATTATTATTTTTGTTGCAATAATTTCGGCCATTGTGTAATTATTAACAAAATTATTTTGTTTCAATTTTAACACTTAGACAAGTTACACAAATATTTTAAAAATAGAGTTGAGAGAAAATGGTGGAAGAAAGAAAGAAAGAAACAAAGGCAAAACATGGATATTTTGGGCCAAATTGCAATTAATACAAAATCTGGGTTGTTTTCGTAATTTTGGAAAAATCTGGGCAGTTTCGGAATTCTGAAAAAGTTTATGGTTTATGTTGCAAATTGTATAAATTGTTTTGGGATTGATTTGGAATCAATTAAATATGTATTTGACAATTTAAGGACCAAAATGATTAATTTACAAAATGTATGGGTCTCATAGCAATTAATGATAAATCTGATTTTTCAGATAAAAATTCAGTTTTTATTTATTGAGTAATTAGAATAAATTGGTTTATTTTAATTGCTCAAGAAAAATATTTATCGAAAATTATTTCAGAGTGAAAATACGCGAAAACGGTGAAAAACGGAGTTATAGGGTAACGGCTGCCCAAACAGTGAACTGGGCACTGTTCGGGCAGCCTATGAACTGTCTAAATATTTTTGGGGCTGACCTGGGTAGTCCCCATGAGCATTGGTGGTCGGTTCGGCCGGAAACGCGTTTTATGCTATTTTGCGGAAAAATATTTTCGCAAAAGTTTCGCGATGTTTCTATATTATTTATGTCATTATATGATATCGAATAAATATGTTTAGGTGAAATATGAATGAATTATTAATATTTGATATTGAATAATTTATTCGTAAGTTTAAAAATTTTAAAACGATTTCGCCCAAACAGCGCTTCTTCCGCTGCGCCTCTCTGATTGGACCCCAACATCTACTCCATCACATCTTCTTGCCATTCAAACTCCTAATGACTCTTTTATGACCCCCAAACATCTTGGTCACATTTCTCTTCCATATATTTATGTAGCTAACACATTTTCTCATACTCAAGCTCACTTTAAATCTTTTATCTGTTGGCCAATTATGTGAACCTGGTCTTAATGTCTTATTTACTGCTTTTGGTAGTTCTGTGCAGGATCCGCGGACCGGTTAGACACACATGTGATAGGTCGTAAGACAGGTCGTTTGTTTGAACTCATCACCCTCATCTTCCTAAAGACCTTTCCTCGTGTTACTATGTTACATCTACTGATGGAGTTGGTGCTTGGAGTGCCATTCCGAATTGTACATTTTATTATTTTTAATAAAATAAAAACATTTTTCATTTTATACCTCATTAATGGTATTGTCATTATGCGTATTAGATTGATGTATAGATATGCTAAGAATGACATCGACCTTAGAATAGTTTTGCCACTGGGTGTAAACTATTCTTAAAGTAAATATTCCTAGTCGTTGGTCTGGAATTCGGTCGAATTCCTATAATCTAGAAGACTAGAACATGTCGTATATTGGAATTGGAGTTCCAATGGTTTAACCCGATGTACCATGAGTTTTGGAATCATATAGACATGTGGGTATTCGTTGAAGCGAATACTGAATGACTCACAGGTGATTCCTAATAGTTGGAAGTACACACCACCATCAATAGGAATCTCCTCGAGTCAAGTAGCATATGTAATCCTTTGACTATAGGATAACATTGATTTTATGTGAGATCATCCACACTTAGATGCCATGTATGTAAGAAACCTTTCATGGTCTGGCCTCTAGATGTTCGTTGTGTGTGGACCGATGCACTCAGTAATCAAGTGCGAAGCAAGATATGATCTGTTGGCCCGTATGTATACCATAAGGGGTTTAGGTATCCATGTGAGTAAAGTCATGATTCTTAAATCTTTGACCAAAATCGACCACCTAGGGTGGATCGCATCAGTTATGAAGAATCGTGGACATGTCGATATGAGATGTGCGCTTTAGAAACTTGACGGTATATTTATGTTTCCTAAGAATAACTCGGATAGCCTACGACGGAGGGATTGTTAAACATATGTGATGACCTCGACTTGTATAATTCAAAGGGTCGTTCGTTCGGAGGTGGCCGAATTGCGTACATTTAGCTAGGCTTATATGACGAACGTGTCTGAACTTATAGAGTCCCAATATGAAGTGTACTCGTTGAGCACTTGGGTAACCGATTATTTTTTATAAATATAATATTCGATATTATAATTATCAACTAAGATAATCAAGTGTTATTGGATAACATTGATTATTTACTTTGACCTAATTTGATTAATTGGATTAATTCAATAATTACAAAAGGGTTTTATTGTAAGATCATAATTATCTCTACCATTTGAGGATATTTTGGTAATTGTAAGTATGTAATAATATGTTGTTTTGGCTTGATTTAATTGGATTAAATCAAGGTGGCAAACATTTAACTAATCAATTTCCTAATCCTTTGCTTGATTTAATTGGATTAAATTAAAGTGGGAGACAATGAAGATTAGTCACACCTAATTATACATATTTGGACAAATTAGATTAAGCCCTTTAAAAGTTGATTACAACTTTTGTTAATTAAAAATTGCCTAAGTTTTGCTATAAATACAAGCTTTATGAAGGTTTTAATAACAAGTACAAGTAAAAAATACAAGAAAATTCATAGAGAAATTAGCTTAAGTTAGAGAAGTGTTTAGAGAAGCTTGTGAGGTCTCTAATACATTTCATTTAGGAGAAATCAAGATTAGATCTTGAAGTGAAGCTTGCTACCATTGGAAATTAAAGTTGGATCTTGAATTCAAGCTTGCACACCTTGGAGGTTCTCCAACAATTTCAACAAATGAGAAGTAGTTGGAATCTTGCATCAACCTTACTAGGTAATGTTTGATCTTCTCCTAAGCTATGTTCATTTGTGTATTAGAAGCATGATCACATAGCTTAATGTTGAAATAAGGCTAATAAATTGTGTTAGGATGCTTTGGAAGTATAAACACAATATGCTTGTAATTAGGTCAAAATATTTATGTTAGACATAAACATAATTTAGAGTTTGGAACTCTAGATTAAAGCTTAGAGATATAGCTACTATTCTAGAATCACTTGACCACCTTTGGGTGACCTAGAATTTTTCACGAGACATTTCTTATTGGGATTCTAATTGTTCACTGTAGCGCGCAGATACGCACTACGCTCGCTGATTTTGTTTTCTCTCGTTCTGGAGCTTCCGGACTCCAATTCAGTCTCGGTTTTTTCCTATACACCTCGTAATGGAATATAGTATTTCATTAAATAATTTAAATTACACCCATACTTGATATCCACAGGTTAGACCCACTTTCGCTGCTCGGGGCACCGATCCGACCCTAGGGGTTCCATAACTGCTCCAACATCTACTTCACCTCTTACCTCTCTCAGCCTCTGGTACTCTCGGTTGGGACACCCTTATCTTAATCGGTTATGCTTATTAGCATCTAATGGTCATTTAGGTCATATTTCCAATAAAGATTTTGATTGTATGCTTTGTCAGTTGGCCAAGCAAATTGCGTTATCTTTCAATAATATTACTCGATTTCTTCTTCCCCCTTTGATCTGGTTCATTCTGATATATGGTTTCCATCTTCTATGTTAGTGTCCTACACATGCCACAAGATCACAATGAGTCTTCTAAAGCTCATGCTCTACTATTTGCTCAACTCCGGGCTCAGGCCCGAGAGGTTTCTCTATGACATAGAATAACTTCTCAGCACCCAGGACTATCAAGAGGTTCTTTTCCTAATCTGGAAAATTTACGCCGTTAAAGACATTTTCACCCAGGATTATGTCCCTTAACGCTAGTCTTTCCAGCCATCTCGATGCAATAGTCCAACTATCCAATCAACGATTTTGGGTACACTCAAAATGTAATGGTTACTATAGTCCAATTATATGACTAACTACAAATGGAGTAGTGTTTAGTACAGTCTAACAGTTCAAAGAAAGCAATATTAAATATTAGTCCAACTAATATATTTATAACAACGATAAATTAAAATAAAAGAGCGCGTATTGGCAAGTATCTAAACGAAATTGAAAATTTAATACTAGCCTCCCACTATTTTTCAGCGAGCCTCTAACCCTCTGTGGAGTACTCGGGAAACCTAGTTTCCTAGTGGCTAGGATCCCGTTAATAAAACACAACCTTGACTTTGGCCAACAAGTTGTATGAAACTTAACTAGGTAGATCTCTAAGATCAATTGGATCTCATCCAATTCCTAGATCCAGTAGGTGGACCTCCAAGTCTGAAACACATATCCAATATATGCAAATATATCCAATATATTTCCTAACTTTTTCCTCTGAATCAACTAAGCATTGGCTTTGGCTCAACAAACTTAATGATTCCAGTTAAGCGGGACTCATTGACAGTGGGAAAGCTTCATAATCCACGTCGATGAACTAGAAGTGACCTTGACTTTGGCCAACAAGTCACAATCGCCCAAGACATGCGATATGGAACAAAACTTTCGTGGTTCAAACACATCCGCGATGGACAATGGTCTTGACTTTGGCCAACAAACCAATGCCAATCTTGGATCTTGAGAGAGAACCACTCTATGGAAGGAAAAACGTTTAATATTTGATGAGGGTTTTCGCATAATTGGCAACCAATTTGTTATCTTTGATTAGGTCTCATCATACACCCTTAAGCATGCATTCTAAAAGAATAATAAAGCGCGAAATAAATTAATAATGATATGCGGATAGATATATAACAAACTTTGTTCCTAGAACAAATCTCTCCATTTTCTCTCTCCCGTTAGCACTTTACATACTTCTACCCAATTACATAATACTTTAAAGAAACCTCATTTACATTGAGGGGAATTGGTAAAAAGAGAAATACAATGAGAAAATAGATAATAGGCTGGACACGCAGGTCCAATTTAATAAATTCTAAATTTATTACAAAAATTTCCAAAATTGCCCTCACCCTTCTAATATCCATCAGATATACATTATTCATACAAATACTTCCAAATATTCACACAAAGCATGTTATTCCATCAATCTAATCCAATTAATTAATCTTTGAATTAATGACCATCCAATGTTCAAACAACGATTTGATTTGCGCGAGTCCAACTCGTTTAAGAATAAATACTCAAAGTACGTATTCTTGAATTATATCGAACTACAATTTTAAATCCAATTTAAATTTTATCCAATATTAATTCTTATTTAATTCCAAATTAAATAATTACACTTTTAATAGTGTCTTTTAGACTTGGATTCCAAATCCAATCTTAATGGGTCTCAAAGGCCCAATTAGTATCCAATATTATTAAATTAAAGTCCAATGGGCTTTTAATTAATTCTTTAAGCATGGGCTTTGGCCATTATGGATCAAACCCAAGATGCCAAGGCCCAATTAGGAATCTCCATTTGCCCAAAATCAATTTTGGCCCATTAGGCCCAATTAAATTATTAAAGGCCCAATTGTCATATTTGGACTTTATGGAAATGGTTTTAGGCCCAATTGGATCCAACCCAATTGTCCAAAACCAAACTTGGCCCAACCAAGCCCATTAAGCCCAATTACAACAATTAAATTAATACATTTTTCCAAATTACATATTATTTCAATTCAAGTGTAATTAACATAATTAATCAACTAATCTAATGTTTCCAAAACACTAATTAATCCAATTAATCATGCTCTTTAATTCCAATTCATGTCCAACATAAATTGAAGCAAAATAATTCATTCTACATGCTTATAGCTCACGGTTTTGACAAGAATTCATCATGCAATTTGATTTCAATCCAATTAAGTCAACATCTAACATTCATTTCATGCCAATTAACATATCTAATGTCAAATTTCAAAAATTCACCATGAGCACTCCTAGGGTAACATTCGGCCAATGGGATGGATTTGGGGATTTTTGATGTAATCAATTTTTCTCAATTCCTTAGATGTACAAATCCATTTCAACATCATCCAACCATAACCAAACAACCAATTTAGGCAAATCATGCTCCAAACACAAAATCCCCAAATTAAAGTATATAAACCCTAGAATTCAAATCAAACTTAGGATGGCTCTAGATACCATTGTTAGTGTCCTACACATGCCACAAGATCACCAAGATGATTTTTTGTGTGAAAAATCAAAGAAAAGTTGCGGAAAAACTTACTTTGATCGGATGAGATTCAAAATATTTCTTTGTATTTCGGAAGCTCCAAGCTTTCTTTTGCATTCCAAACTCAAGGGTGAGTTTCCCTATCTCCTTAGTTGACTCCTTATAAGTGCTAGCTTGTTGAAATTTTGCAACAAAATTCCATGGGAGGGAGAGAAGCTCACGATTTTTTGGCTTGGAGGATAGAATGAATAGTTGATTTTTGTTTCCAAAACATAAAGTAAAAGTTATGACTTGGTTGATGTGTTGGTAGAATAAATCCAATTTATTATGCCAACCACTTCCATCAAATAGTGACTAGTTGATGTAAGTGAGCGGGTCTGTAGGCACTGCATTTTTGCATCTAAGTCCCTATGATGAGTCTCATTTAGAGGCACTGCCTTTTAAGTCACGGAAGTCGCGGGAAACAGACGTCGGAAGGGAAAAGTCAGAAATCAGTATTTTGTTGGATTTTATTCGCTTGTTTAGCTTCGGGTTCGCTTGTTGGACCTCTGTTTTAAAACACATTCTTAGCCCAAACCCCGCAAAACACATTCTTAGCCCAAACCCCCGTAAGACACACACCAAGCCCACCAAATAAACCAAACCCACGCCCAAAGAAGACCGCCCACACACCCAAGCCCATTAAATCACATCCAATAGTAATTAAAAGATTTAAAAAACATGTCACAAATTAAATTAAAACCAATTAAATTGAAATTAAATTAAATTAAATCCAATTAAAATCCAATTAAATTAAATTCCTAATTTAAGCAAATCTCATCCCAAAATAACAAATCACCTACCTAAATAAAACAAATTACATACCTAATCAAAACAAATCAAATATATGATCTTCCTAATCAAGCCAAATCTTGTCTCTAATTAAATATATGCTTTCCTTGTGTGACACTAATAAAATATATCCCTCATAATTACACAAATCCCATTCTTATTCAAACAATGATTAACCTTTGCCCTCTCCTAGCATCACACGCCCAACACAAGTAACAAGCAACAAGAAATAATTCTCTTATCCTCCTCTCTTCACTAGCCAAATAACCACCCTTCACAGCCCTCATTCACTGCCATTCAATTCATAAACCACGCACCCCCCTCCCTGTACGTAAACAAAAGAAGCCAAATCACTCAGCCACACGCCGGCCTTCAATCCATGCACACGTAAACCACAAAAAGAAAATACCCTAGTTGATCCTCACGTAAAGCCTTCTTTCTCTTCCTTCACGCTAAAGCCCTCTCTCTAGCACCCTTTAGTCACGCATCAACAGCCTTCATAGCTACTAAACACTGCCCTCACAAACAGCCACCTTCAACGCCTAAAACACTGCCCTCACAAACAGCCTCCTTCACGCCACAAACACTGCTCTCATACAGCCTCATTCACGCACTAAAAATGACCTCCAGTAACCCCTCAAATTGGCGCATAAAGTCCAGTAAAACTGCCCCTTGAAGCCCTTCAATTAACGCACAAATCTCTCAACCCTGCAGCCTTTATTCATGCAAACCAGCCCCCATTACCCTCTTGCATTCGCCCAAACTGCACCCCCTAAAACTGCCCAAAATATTCCCGAAAACCACCTAAAATACACCCCCAAAATAGTCCCCAAATCTCTGAAATCAGTCCCCAAACAGTGAACAAATCACCCTAAAACAGTCCAGAAAATTGTAGTCCAAAACAGCAATAAAAACAGCGAAACAGCGAAAGGAAACGTTGAACCAGTGAACCGGAGGAATTGAGGAGCATCAACCATTTCGACAACCGCATACCGTACTTCCAATAGACGATTTAAGAAGTTAGACCTGAGGGCACCTTCTTTATTTATTATCCTTTATTTTCATTTATTTTAGTATTTTATTTCATATGAGTGTTGTGGATTGGTGCATGATGTGATTTCCGGATGAACGGAATATGTGTTCTCTCTTGTGGTATATCGGATGGAAACCCGGACGTAAATTCCGTAGCCGAATCTGAATGGACGGTATTGCGGTTTACACTCGGGATACAATGCCACGTACCACTTGAGAGATTCACATGTTTCGTTTCATCCAACCTTGCGTTTTAAGCATGATTTAGTCGTTAGTATGTTATTTATTTTTAAGCATGATTTAGTCGTTAGTATGTCATTACTTTCTGCATGTTACTTATTTATGCATGGTAATGTAATGCGCATGGTCTAGCTAGGGTGGATTAAAGGTCCTCCGTTTTGAGGGATGAAAAGCCAAAGTGCTACCTTTACCACGATGCTTTGCCGCGTCGGACGAAGTATGTTTGATTGAATGTGAGATATGTTTAATCGGATATACGGAATTCCACATTATGTCTCATTCATTTGTATGCATTGTAATATAATGCGCATGGACTAACTAGGGTGGATTAAAGGTCCTATATTCGAGGGAAATGCCTGAAGGCTACCTTTACCACGATGTTTTACCGCGCCTTTTATTATGTCATTTTCCCTTTGCATATCCTTGCTTTATTTACGCATGCATTGCATTCTAGTGTGCATGGGCTAACTAGGGTGGATTAAAGGTCATCTATTCTAGGGAAATGCCTAAAGGCTACCTTTACCACGATGTTTTACCGCACCGGACGAAGTATGTTTGATTGAATATGAGATATGTTTAATATTGAATGTGAGATATGTTTAATCGGATATACGGAGTTCCACATTATTGTCTCATTCATTTGTATGCATTGTAACATAATGCGCATGGGCTAACTAGGGTGGATGAAAGGTCCTCTATTCGAGGGAAATGCCTGAAGGCTACCTTTACCACGATGTTTTGCCGCGCCTCTTATTATGTCATTTACCCTTTGCATATCATTGCTTTATTTACGCATGCATTGCATTCTAGTGCGCATGGGCTAACTAGGGTGGATTAAAGGTCATTTATTCGAGGGAAATGCCTAAAGGCTACCTTTACCACTATGTTTTGCCGCGCCGGACAAAGTGCAATCGATTGAATGTGAAATGTGTTCATCGGGCACACGAGGTCCTATATTGTGTATTTGTTTATCCATGCATGTGTTTGTGTCGTTTCAGATGCCATTTTGGTAATCTCATTCAAACGCGTTTCCGAATGCTACATGAACGTATGCATTCTGTCTCAGTCCATTCGAACGCGTTTACGAACGCTACTCAGACACGCATGCGTTTGTTTATCATGCATCGGGTCTTATCTCGTTCGAATGCGTTCTCGAATGCTATACGAATGCGAACATTTTGTTTACCGTTCGAACGTGTTTTCAAACGCTACACGAACGCACATCCAGGGAACAGATTTCTTTTCATCACATTTCATGCATGTTCGCTTCTTTGGTGATTTATTTTGCATTACATAATTAATCATATCATTTCATTACTGACACTTTTACTGTTATCATTCATTTATATTCCCGCATTTGTCTACTTAATGTGTTCGTGAGATTGTGTGCTTGCCTTTATTTCATTTACTTCTATGCATGAAAACTTAGAACTGAGCTTCATTTTCATGCATGTGAACTTAGAAATAGAATACTCTTGGAAATATATGTTGCGTAGATCCGATAAATTTTTGCACAAATCATTTCATTACAAGTGGCATAAGTAAGGGACCATTCCGAACCCAACGTTTGAGGTCTTCCCTTGCGAGGGGTGAGTGCGGCCTTAAATCATTTTCCCGGTTTACACCGAGTGGCGACTCCATTTTTAGTTCTCCGATTTAGTTTCCCCGTGGTCTATTCCGTACTAACATCCAGGCCGCGAGCCCGGGACAGCGTCACCGATTTCAGTGACCTACAGGGTCCCACCACTTGAATTCAAAATTCAAGTTGACTTACACACACACTTTAGGCCCAGTTCGTTTAATCCGACTAAACGAATTTTCCATCGCGACGTAATTAAATTCAATTTAATTAAATAATAATGCCTCGTAAAATTATTACGAAATTCGCTTGCAATTAATTCCAAATTAATTCGTTCGCACGAATTAAAATCCAATTTTAATTCCGCATTGAAATCCAATTTCAATTAATATATCTAATATATTTTTTAGCCCAATTTATTAAATAGTAAAATCTGATTTCACTATTAAATTATTTTACCGATTAATTCCAAATTAATCACTTCTCTCCTCTCGATGAATTTAATCCCAGATAAATTCTCGACGCAATTAATCTCAGATTAATTCTTTCTCTTATAATTAATCCCAAATTAATTTTTGCCATAATTAATCATAGATTAATTTTCTCTCTCATAATTAATCCCAGATTAATTCTGTTTGAGTCAAATGTCATTGGTGAATCTTTGGGAAGCGACCCAAGAGATCCCTGGATATGTTGGCAGTAAATGCAGTTATCGGACTATATGAACACGTTCGTACCCGGTACCACGTTCTTACCGATTTACAAGACATGGTTGGCTTCTAGAAAAGCATCGTGCCTACCCAATTCTCCAGAAATATTCAACAAAGAATATATAATCTATATCAGGTATAGTATACTATGTATTGCGTATTATGATCCAGTATCGGATGTCACATGCTAGGCCCGGGGTTGGAATTGTGTCTGCCCCGTACGAAGCATATATCGGATCACTAGCAACTAGTCTCTGTAATCGGATAATCATGACCTAGTCATATTATCCCGATAGCTGCAGCATTTAAGAGTACCAGTTCTTTATCCCTGCGTGATCATCATCTCCATATGACTAAAGTGATACTTCCATCTTGACATCACACCCAACACACTACGATTCTCAGTATACCTAGAAGAGGCGTACACAGAACATGTTAAAGCCTCGGACGACCAAAACAAAGTATACTTATTGTCGCAAGTATTAGCGATGCAAGTCTCAGGTTAGACCAAATACATCTACCCTGATTCGGATTCCCATAGACACATAGTCATACTACCAATGGGATTCTGAGGGGTCTATCCAGAGCGAAGCTGTTTCCGTTCCAACGGATAACAGAACCTCCTATCACACTTGTATAAGTATCCAATACTTAAATATATGAGAACTATGTCGTTAAGCTTCCATAACGCGCACAAGTGTAATACTAGTCTATTCCGCATTATCGATGTCCAATCTCGATAATACTACGACTAGAGATGTTTAATAATTAAACTGTTCATGGATAATATTTTCTCATATCTTATTAATCCGGAACTAATCAAAAGGACTTTTATCATTTATATATTTGAGTAATCCAATTACAAATAATAAAAGAGCAATTTCCTTGGTCACATAGTTTATTTTGTACAAGAACACCATGTCCTTTACAAAATAGTGATGCTATGGATCATAATTGTCCAAAAATCTCTCACTTGGCCTATAGCCAATCACTCAAATGTCTAACACTTGAACTATGTACGGGTCGCTTGTACTTATGCTCAGATATCGCTTTCGTCAGCGGATATGTAAGGTTATCATCTGAAACGATCTTTTGATCTTGACATCGCTATGATGTATGATCTCACGGATCAGATGAAGCGGTCAAAGTACATACTTGGATCATTGATGAGACCGTAATTCTTTAGCATGTGTTGTAGCCCAGCTCAGATGCTAACAGAACTACTCATAATCCAATTAGGAATTTTATAGATCCAAAATGCTTCGTTTGCTGCCTCAGCCGTAGCAATATATTCCGCTTTTATTATTGAATCGGCAACAGTATCTTGCTTAGAAGATTTTTAGTTCATTGTTCCATTGTTCAAAACAAAATATGTACCCTTATTACGACTTATACTTGTTTTTATCGGTTTGGAAACTTGCATCGGTGATCCAGTCACCTCAAGTTCTCAATCTCCATAAATTAAGAAAGCATCATTAGTTCGTCTAAGATACTAAAGGATATTCTTAACATCAATCCAGAGACCATCACTGATCAGTCTGATAGTGACCGCAGATGCCTCAAAGCATATGAGATACCAAGTCGCGTATATGTTTTTCAATATACGAGTTCTCGGAGAGTGCCAACAACTTTTAGATCTATCCCAATAGATCTTTATTCCTAGAATAAAGGTTGCCTCTCCCAATTATTTCATGGAGAATTTTAATAAAAGCCAAGCTTTCACCGATTGTTAACATGGGAATGTTATTTCCAAGAAATAATACATCATCAATGTATAGGACAATCAATGTCAGTGCACTCCCACTAACCTTCTTATATACACAAGAATCATCAATCGTTTTGAATGAAACCATATACCATTATAATCTCATCAAAACGTTGGTTCCAAGAACATAATACTTGCTTCAATCCATGAATTGATCGATTTAACTTGCAAACCTTGTTTGCATGTTTTGGCGCGACAAAACCGTCAGAGTGTTATATAAAACATCCTCTAAAAGGTTTCCGTTAAGGAAGCGATTTTGACGTCCAGCTGCCATATTTCATAATCGAAATATGCAGCAATAGCAAGCATTATCTGAATGGATTTAATCATGGCAACAGGTGAAAAAGTTTCATCGTAATCGACCCCATGTTGATGACGATACCCTTTCGCTACAAGCCTAGCTTTGTACGTTTGTATGTTGCTATCCATATCTGTCTTCACCATGAAGACTCATTTGTTACCAATAGGCACAATGCCTTCTGGTACATCAACCAGTGTCCAAACTTGGTTGTACATGAAATCAATTCGGACTTCATGGCACATTGCCATAAAGCGGAGTCGATATCTTGTATCACTTCCTCATACATATCTATATGAGGTGAGATCAAAAACCCATACCTCTTAGGTTATTTTCTGACTCTATCTAACCTACAAGGTTCTTGTGTATTAGAAGATCGTGGTACAGTCTCATCCCTGATGAACTGTTCGTGTTCCGTTAGGGGATCGGTGCTAGGAACAGTATCACTATCTGTGGACAACAGGACCTGGGCGACGCCGTTTCTAGGCTCGCGGCACTAGTTGGGAAATACTAAATAACATGGAGTCGCCACCCGGTGTGAACCGGGACAAAGATTTAAGGCCGCACTCACCCCTCGCAAGGGAAAACCTCAAACCGTTGGGTTCGGAATGGTCCCTTACTTATGTCACTTGTAATGAAAGGATTTATATAATAATTTAATCAAGCTTAAGTAACACTTATTTCCAAGAGTATCATGCTTCTAAATTCTCATATGCAAAATAAAACTTATGCACACATTTCACATATATCTCATATCTAAAATTGCATGCTTAACATATATCAAAATAGCAACGAACATACAATTTTATTTGCATATTACATTCAAGAAAACACAAGCACACATATTAACCATACAAGCATACATATGGGCACTTTTCCAAGTGGTACGTGGAATTGTATCCCAAGTACAGACCGCACTACCGTCCATTCGGAATCGGCTACGAAATTTATGTCTGGGTTTCCATCCGATATACCACAAGAAATAATACTCAAATGCTATCATGACATAGATATATGAATTGTAATAAGTTAGACCAAGACTAAGGTAAATGATGCAACCAATGGAATAAACATGCTTTACATTATGATGTGCACAAAGATAGGAATGACTATATGGGGTTTCATGTGATGAAAGTGTCTCAGTTCAGTGTGTTCGCGTTAGTGTAGCGTTCGTAAACGCGTTCGAACGGTAAACAGAAGGTTCGCGTTCGTATGGCGTTTGATAACGATTTCGAACGAAACCAGACAGAAAACATGCGTTCGTCCGGCGTTCTGAAACGCGTTCGAACGGGGATCAGCAGTGACTCCAAAATACAGTAAACAACATGACACATACATGAACATATGAATATATGACTTCTCGTACATAACAACAGATTAAGGGGCGCGGTAAATCATTGTAGCAAATGTAGCTTTTAAGCATTTTCATCCCTCAAAGTGGAGGACCCTTGATCTCACTTGATAAGCCCATGCGCAATGCAATATGGTGCATGGATTTTCAAAAAGACATTATGAAGCGAATGACTAAATAAAAGAGGCGCGGCAAAGTACTGCCGTAAAGGTGGCCTTTTGGGGCTCTTTGTCTCTCAAAGAGAGGACCTTTAGACCAACATACTAAGCCCATGCGCGTCACATCACAATACATGAAATAAAGACAATAAAAGTGTAGGACTTCATATGCCCGATTGAACGTACATTCAACCCAAACACACTTCATCCGGCGCGGCGAAGTAGTGTCACAAAGGTGGCCTTTTAGGCTCTTCGTCTCTCAAAGAGGGGACCTTTGGACTAACTCACTAAGCCCATGCGCTCGATCGCATCATGCATACAAAAATAAAGACAATCATATCAAACTTAGTATGCCCGATTGAACATATCTTACATCCAACCGAACACACATCAACCGGCGCGGCAAAGCATCGTGGTAAAGGGCTTTAACCCTTCCCCATAGGGGATCTTTCATTCCACTTACTAAGCCCATGTGCTCGATTACATCATAACATAAATAAATAACATGCGGAAATTAAAAGGCGGAATAATAAAGTGAGAATAATCAAAATAACATAAAGCGAAATATACGCCATTTACTCAGGTGGTACGTGGAGTTGTATCCCAAGTACAGACCGCACTACCGTCCATTCGGAATCGGCTACGGAATTTACGTCTGGGTCTCCATCCTATATACCACGAGGGATGACGTATTTTCCATTTTACTCAATGGCCACAACACACATCATATGCAAACAATATTCAATAAATAATTAACACAAAAAGAATCATTAAAAATCAAATAAAAAGTGTGAAAGGTACCCTCAGGTCTAACCTTTTTAAGTCGTCTTCCGGACTCGCGTTTACAACCGTCGGAAGGGCTATCACTCCGCAACTTTTCTGGTTCACTGGTTTGCGTTTTACCTCGTTGTTTCGCTGTTTTACTCGCTGTTTTCACTCCATTTTGCTGCTATTTCGCTGCCGCCTTCGCTGCTCACTATTTCAGGTACATTTAGGGACTGTTTTGTGCGGTTTTGGGGCTATTTTGGGGTATTTTCGGGGACTGACTTACTCACTGTTTGGCTTACTATTGAGGGGCTGTTTGGCTTACTGTTTTATGGTGATTTTCGGTGATGGCAGTGAGGGTTTATGTGCTCGGTTTGGGCAGTGGCGTGTTATTTGTGGTTTGGCTGGTCAGGTGTTTAGATGGGCTGCTGCATCAAGGGTTTATTGTTTGTTTGTTGGTTTCGACTGGGTGGGGACGTGTGAGTTATTATGAGGCAGTGACGTGAGTAGGGAAGGTTACGTGTTGAGGGCTATGAAGGCTAATTGAGTGAAGGGTTTATGGCAGGCTGTGAGTTGGCTATGCGTGAAGGCTATTGGTTTGTTGGCAGGCGTTAATGGCTTGTGTTTGTGGAGTTGTTTGTGCGGCAGTGGGCAGTGAGTGGTTAGGTGGCGAGCTATTAGGGCTTGGTCATTGTTGTTGTGGCCGTCTGTCTTGTGTTAGATGGCTCGGCTGAGGGTTACGTGATGAGGGGCTTCTGTGTGAGGGTGTGTTACGTGAAGTTGAGGGTTTGAGTGAGGGGCTGCTACGAAGTTGAGAGTGTGTGGCTAAGAGGGAGGCTTGATCGCCGAGAGTTGTGAGAAGTACTGGGCTGTGTGTGATGGTTTTGGGGGTTGTTTAGGTTTAGTTTTTTTTTTAGGGAGAGTGGTGCCGTGGATCTCTGTTTGTGTTTTCGTTTTATTTTGGCCGTGAGTTAGAGAGTTGTCAATGAGCTCTTAGGGTTGATTTAGTGTGTGTTTTATAGTTGTCCATTAGGGTTTGCATGGATAGGGATTTGATTTAGTGTTAAAGAAGGAAATCAATGGATTTGAGGGAGACAAGATTGGTTTAGATTAGGAAGGTAGTAAATTTAGTTTGTGTTGATTAGGCATACAATATTTTAAGTTAGGAATAATATATTTTTAATTAGGAATAATATTTGTTGATTGATTTTAATTAGGCATGCAATTTCTTTAATTTGGGTAAGTATTTTATTATTTTGGTAGGTGATTATTTAGATTTCATTTGTTTTATTTAATCATTTTAATTATTATCTTATTTATTTAATTGGTAAATGTTTAATTTTTTTAAATTTGTTTATTATTAATTCAATTGGTTATTTTAATTTCAATTATTTTAATTTAATTTGATTTTAGTTTAATTGGTTTCAATGGATTTTAATTGGTTTTAATTCAATTTAATTTAATTTGTATTTAATTTAATTGGTTTTAATTTAATTTGTGACATATATTTTAAATGTTATTGGATGTGATTTAATGGGCTTGGGCTAAGGTTAAGTTTTAAAACGGAGATCCAACAGCGAACCCGAAACTAAACACGTGAACTAAATCCAACAAAACGTCAATTTTTGACTTTTCCCTTCCGACGTCCGTTTCCGCGATTTCCGCGACTTAAAAGATAGTGCCTCCAAATGAGGCTCATCATCGGGTTTCACATGCAAAAATGCAATGCCTACACTATCATTTTCATCGAGTTCTACTTTCTTCCCACTTACCACTGCATATAGGAATTCCTTTCAAGGAAAACCGCATGGAGAGCAACACATATCTTTGTTCTCTTGTGATTTGTGGAATTGGTTTCTCTAGGATAACCAATTACATATAGGTAATTATCCGATTTGGGTACTAGTTTGGTACCATCCAAACGTTTAATTATATGCCCAACATCCCAAAATCTTCAAGAATGAGAAACTCAGTTTCTTTCCTGTCCATATTTTATATGGAGTCTGTCCAATAGAATTTTTCGGAACCTTATTCAAAATAAGTATGGCATTGTTCAATGCGTATCCCGTGAAGAAAATTAGTAGCTCAGTGCGACTCATCATTAACCTTACCATATTCAAAAAAGTTCGGTTTCTCCGTCGGACACACCACTTAATGAGGTGTTCCGGGAGGAGTCCAGTGTGAAAGAATATCATACTCTTTCAAGTAATAGAGAAACTTATTGCACAAGTATTTTCCATCACGGTCCAATGGTAATGTTTTAATACTTTTGTCGGTCTGTTTTTCTCTACTTCGTGTCGAAACTCTTTGAATTTATCAAATGTTTCCAACTTGTGTTTCATAAGACACACACAACCATAACGCGATGCAACATCCGTACAGGTTATGAAGTATTGATATCCACCTCTAACCTGACTAGACATGGGCTTACATACGTCACCATGAACGAGGGCTAACAGCTTGGTGGCACGTACACCCTTACCGCTAAAAGGTATTTTAGGCATTTTGCCTAATAAACAAGATTCGCATACGTCATTTGAATTGAAATCAAATCCGTCCAAGTATCCATTCTTCCAAAGAGTGGATATACGATTCTTGTTAATGTGTCACAGACAAAAATGCCACAAATAAGTCTCATCTGATTTATTCAGTTTGAGCCTTTTGTTTGTCATATTATATGTTTGAGATTAATTTATATTCAAAATATAAATATTGTTATTCATACCTAATGTGTATATCTCAATATCATATTTATAAACAAAAACACCCAGTGTTCTAGAACATAAAGGTATACCCGCAACGGGTTAAACTAGATATAGAGATAATGTTTCTATTCAAACTAGGTACATCATAACACTTTCCTAATTTAAGTACATTCCCAAAGGGCAGTTCCAAAACTTAGGTTCCCACAGCTAAAATAGCGACTCTCGTCCCGTTTCTGACTCGCAGGTAGATCTCATCTGAAGCCAGTCTCCTGCTAATCAGCAGATCCCGCACATCAGAACATATGTATGTACCACATCCAGTATCAAAAATCCAATTTTTAAAACTAGTAGTGGATATGTTTATAACAAACATATTTGAAGTCGGAGCCTTGCCCATCTTCACACCCTTCATGTCTGCCTTGTCCACACGGCAGTCACACTTCTAGTGACCCTGTTTGCTATAGTTTAGGCAGACGTGTTGGGATATGTCATTTGTCTTCCCAGAAGACTGTGATGATTTTGCCTTTGCCCTTTATCTTCACACCCCATAAGCCTTCGGCCAAGCCTTGGCCTTATGGGATGTCGAAGTAAGATGCGCCTTGCGCTTCTTGCCCTTTTGGAAGCTCTGGCTCTGCCTCCTTGAGGATAGCCATTAACTCTCCAAGAGTTTTCTCTTGATTCATGATGAACCCACCCCAGCATTCTGGCAGAAACTGTAAGATCAAATCTATGGTAGTCTCGGCCTCGTAGGTAATGCCCAGCTAACCTAGCTGTTCGACGTCAGCAATCATCTACGACACCTAGTGCTCGAAAGATGTACCCTCTGACATACGCGAGCGAAAGAGCTTCTTTTGCAATTCGTACTTCCAAGTTCTAAGTTTAGATCTATGAAAATCCTTTAATTTCAACATCATGGTATAAAGATCTAATCCTTAGTTCTGACGATGAAATTAAGGAGTCATTGCGGCAAGCATAACAGATTGAGCACTAAAGTTATCATCACAATGAGTCTTCTAAAGCTCATGCTCTACTATTTGCTCAACTTTGGGCTCAGGCCCGAGAGGTTTCTCTATGACATAGAGTAACTTCTCCGCTCCCAGGACTATCCTGAGGTTCATTTCCTAATCTGGAAAATTTACGTCGTTAAAGACATTTTCACCCGGGATTATGTCCCTTAACGCTAGTCTTTCCAGCCATCTCGATTGCAATAGTCCAACTATCCAATCAACGATTTTGGGTACACTCAAAATGTAATGGTTACTATAGTTCAACTATATAACCAACTACAAGTGGAGTAATGTTTAGTACAGTCTAACTGTTCAAAGAAAGCAATATTAAATATTAGTCCAACTAATATATTTATAACAACGATAAATTAAAATAAAAGAGATCAAATTGGCAAGTATCTAAACGAAATTACAAATTTAATACCAGTCTCCCACTATTTTTCATCGAGCCTCTAACCCTCTGTGGAGTACTCGGGAAACCTAGTTTCCTAGTGGGCTAGGATCCCGTTAAATAACACACAACCTTGACTTTGGCCAACAAGTTGTATGAAACTTAACTAGGTAGATCTCTAAGATCAATTGGATCTCATCCAATTCCTAGATTCAGTATGTGGACCTCCAAGTCTGAAACACATATCCAATATATGCAAATATATCCAATATATTTCCTAACATTTTCCTCTGAATCAACTAAGCCTTGGCTTTGGCTCAACAAAATTAATGATTCCAGTTAAGCGGGACCCATTGACTGTGGGAAAGCTTCGTAATCCACGTTGATGAACTAGAAGTGACCTTGAATTTAGCAAACAAGTCACAACCGCCCAATACATGCGATATGGAACAAAGCTTTCGTGGTTCAAACACATCCGCGATGGACAATGGTCTTGACTTTGGCCAACAAACCAATGCCAATCTTGGATCTTGAGAGAGAACCACTCAATGGAAGGAAAAACGTTTAATATTTAATTTGGCCCAATTAAATTATTAAAGGCCCAATTGTCATATTTGGACTTTATGGAAATGGTTTTAGGCCCAATTGGATCCAACCCAATTGTCCAAAACCAAACTTGGCCCAACCAAGCCCATTAAGCCCAATTACAACAATTAAATTAATACATTTTTCCAAATTACATATTATTTCAATTCAAGTGTAATTAACATAATTAATCAACTAATCTAATGTTTCCAAAACACTAATTAATCCAATTAATCATGCTTTTTAATTCCAATTCATGTCCAACACAAATTGAAGCAAAATAATTCATTCTACATGCTTATAGCTCACGGTTTTGACAAGAATTCATCATGCAATTTGATTTCAATCCAATTAAGTCAACATCTAACATTCATTTCATGCCAATTAACATATCTAATTGTCAAATTTCAAAAATTCACCATGAGCACTCCTATGGTAACATTCGGCCAATGGGATGGATTTGAGGATTTTTGATCTAATCAATTTTTCTCAATTCCTTAGATGTACAAATCCATTTCAACATCATCCAACCATAACCAAACAACCAATTTAGGCAAATCATGTTCCAAACACAAAATCCCCAAATTAAAGTATATAAACCCTAGAATTCAAATCAAACTTAGGATGGCTCTAGATACCATTGTTAGTGTCCTACACATGCCACAAGATCACCAAGATGATTTTTTGTGTGAAAAATCAAAGACAAGTTACGGAAAAAATTACTTTGATCGGATGAGATTCAAAACATTTCTTTGTATTTCGGAAGCTCCAAGCTTTCTTTTGCATTCCAAACTCAATGGTGAGTTTCCCTATCACCTTAGTTGACTCCTTATAAGTGCTAGCTTGTTGAAATTTTACAACAAAATTCCATGGGAGGGAGAGAAGCTCACGGTTTTTTGGCTTTGAGGAGAGAATGAATAGTTAATTTTTGTTTCCAAAACATAAAGTAAAAGTTATGACTTGGTTGATGTGTTGGTTGAATGAATCCAATTTATTATGCCAACCACTTCCATCAAATGATGACTAGTTGATGTAAGTAAGTGGGTCTCGCCACTTTGAATTCAAAATTCAAGTTGACTTACACAACACACTTTAGGCCCGGTTCGTTTAATCCGACTAAACAAATTTTCCGTCGCGACGTAATTAAATCCAATTTAATTAAATAATAATGCCTCACAAAATTATTACGAAAGTTGCTCGCAAATTAATTCCAAATTAATTCGTTCGCACGAATTAAAATCCAATTTTAATTCCGCATTGAAATCCAATTTCAATTAATATATCTAATATATTATTTTTGCCCAATTAATTAAATAGTAAAATCTGATTTCACTATTAAATTCATTTTGCCGATTAATTCCAAATTAATCGCATTCTCTCGTCTCGACGAATTTAATCACAGATAAATTCTCGACACAATTAATCCCAGATTAATTCTTTCTCTTATAATTAATCCCAGATTAATTCTTGCCGTAATTAATCCCAGATTAATTTTCTCTCTCATAATTAATCACAGATTAATTCTGTTCGAGTCAAATGTCATTGGTGAATCTTTGGGAAGCGACCCAAGAGATCTCTGGATATGTTGGCAGTAAATGCAGTTATCGGACTATCCGAACACGTGCGTACCCGGTACCACGTTCTTACCGATTTACATGACATGGTTGGTTTCTAGCAAAGCCCCGTGCCTACCCAATTCTCCAGAAATATTCAACAAAGAATATATAATCTATATCAGACATAGTATACTATGTATTGCGTATTACGATCCAGTATCGGATGTCACATGCTAGGCCTGGGGCTGGAATTGTGTCTGCCCCGTACGAAGCATATATCGGATCACTAGCAACTAGTCTCTGTAATCGGATAATCATGACCTAGTCATATTATCCCGATAGCTGCAGCATTTAAGAGTACCAGTTCTGTATCCATGCGTGATCATCATCTCTATATGACTGAAGTGATACTTCCATCTTGACATCACACCCAACACACTGCGATTCTCAGTATACCCAGAAGAGACGTACACAGAACATGTTAAAGCCCCGGACGACCAAAACCAAAGTATACTGATTGTCGCAAGTATTAGCGATGCAAGTCTCAGGTTAAGACCAAATACACCTACCCTGATTCGGATTCCCATAGACACATAGTCATACTACCAATGGGATTCTGAGGGGTCTATCCAGAGCGAAGCTGTTTCCATTCCACTGGATAACAGAACCTCATATCACACTTGCATAAGTATCCAATACTTAAATATATGAGAACTATGCCGTTAAGCTTCCATAACGCGCACAAGTGTAATACTAGTAAGCTTCCATAACGCGCACAAGTGTAATACTAGTCTATTCTGCATTATCGATGTCCAATCTCAATAATACTACGACTAGAGATGTTTAATGATTAAACCGTTCTTGGATTAATATTGTCTAATATCTTATTAATCCGGAACTAATCATAAGGACTTTTATCATTTATATATCCGAGTAATCCAATTACAAATGATAAAAGAGCAATTTCTTTTGTCACATAGTTTATTTTGTACAAGAACGCCATGTCCTTTACAAAATAGTGATGCTATGGGTCATAATTGTCCAACATTCTACTCCTATTATGGGTGGTTCTAAGTATTTTGTGATTTTTATTGATGACTATTCATGTTACATTTGGCCCTATCTTATGAAAAATCACTCTGAACACTCCTCCATTTATCAAACCTTTGCAAATATGGTTAAGACTCAATTCAACTGATCCATTAAAATTTTCAGCACTGATGATGGCATGGAATATAAGGATTCTGATTTTTTACACTTTCTTCACCAAAATGGGACTGTCTGTCATCACTATTGTTCCGGTACAACTCAATAAAATAGGAGAGCCAAACACAAACATGGGCATATTTTAGATATATTTCGTGTCCTTCTTATCTCTTCCTCATGTCCTGAACTTTTTTGGGGAGAATCTGCTCTCACTAGTGTCTACACCATTAATCGTCTTCCATCCCCTGTTCTAGCCGATCAATCCCCTTATGAATAACTCCATGATACACTTCTCAATTATAACCTTCTTAAAATCTTTAGCAGATCAATCCCCTGTTCTAGCCGATCAATCCACTAATTACTGTTGGAAACTATAGCTTATGGCACGTGTGAATATACCACAAAACCAATAACTTGAAACTTTTTTTAAACCAGATTTCTAATTGAACAAGTATTAAAACGATACAAAATTGCATTCAGCCTTAGCTATCAATTGGCAAAAACATTTAATAGAACTACTGCTCGTAATGTAAATGTGCATATTTCCAGTTACCACCACCCACAGATCCACCAATTTTTAATGTCATCTTGGCACAACCCTAAACGATCAACAATTCTTTCAAACTCCGAACTATATCAAACTCAGAAAAAGTAAAAACGGTTCTAGATCACAAATAACTTAATTAAACAATTTAATTAAATGTTTCTTTTAATGAGCTATTTCAATTTTAATTCTTGAAATTTTAATTCACTATTAAATTAAATAATTTAATTTTGTTGACGGTGGATTTTGGTCTCAGGGTAATATGGGAATATCACCTCCGAGATAATCCTCCTTCAATAGTGAATTTGTTTGGTTTATGGGGGACCAAAAACAAATTTAGCAAAAGACAGATAAACACACCAATCAACAAGGAGATTTAACGTGGTTCGGTGGATTTTGGATCCGACCTACGTCCACGGACAAGAACAGGATGGTACTTTTTATTTATCAAATACGCTTCTCAGCTCTCTCTTTTGTTTACAAGTCTCCCAATAATGATCTTGATCTCTACTTTTTTATGATGCCTTTTACACATACTATGCCCTCCTATTTATAAGAACACAGAAATCAGACTCCTATTCGCATAAGAAATCCTAATTGAACTTAGTCTCCTCTCCTTGCAAGGATTCCTAGTCTGATATTCCCTTCTCTTTTCTTATCCCTTTTTGGATTCTGATTTCATTTCCTTGTGAGAGTAGGATAATTCATTTTATCTTATCCGCAAGAATAGGGTGTCGTCATCTTGAACACGTTTTTCTATCTGGTCGGTCTTCATGAGGTCGGTCAGGGCAATCTTTTATGCTGTGAGTGTTTCTACCGACCTTATTGTGCTCGGTCATCCGAACCAAAGTGGTCGGTCCCTACATGTTATGGTCGGGTCGGTTTTTATGATCTCAACCAGTCAGGGAATTAACCTTCTGTCCTTGTCGTGCTGCTCTAAATGTTATAGTGCCTGAAAACACCATCAATATCTGTCCCCTAGTTCTCGGTTCCAACAAGCGTGCAAGTTGGTGCCGGGAACTATATAAAGGAGGTGTTTCTGATTTGCTCTGTTGGAGGTCGGTCCGGTGTCGAGAAATGTTCTGTTGCCTCTTTTCAAGCGCTTTGTCTTGAGACACGCAACAGTCACGTCTGCTTAAATGCCTATCCAATCAACTTTTAGGGTTTCTTCTAAGTTCGACACTTGTCAAACATCTGCCGGATTCCCGCCAAAAAGGGAACGAATCGACCGTGTGAGGCGTCTTCACAGGGGGCTGATCTCAGCCGTCTGTTCAAACTTGGGAGACCTCTTTTGCAGTTGACACCTGGCGTTCATCCGAGTTTTTTTCCCTTAGATCTGACGGTCATGAGTGTCTTTGCCATGACTATAAGAAGGCGAGGCTTTCATTGTTCCATCTTTTTCGGCAATTTCTCCTTCTTTCCAGAAAACATCTCCGTGATTCGCCCAACTCCGTGTTCTCGAAGTTCAACCGCGGGCTTTCTCTTTTTCTTTGCTGCGAACATAAGGAACGGGCACAACCGTACCGCACAACCTCTTGCTTTTTCCGAGAAGAACAAGTAAGTCCTCTGAACGTCCTCTTTCTTTTCTGTGTTTATGAATCTGTGTTTGCTAGGGAAAGACTTATGGTTCTCTGGGTTCTGCTTTAGGGCACTTTTAGAGACCACCTGTTTTAGCTAACATGGAAACTGTGAGTAGTTTCTTTTAGCTATAGACTGACTTCCCCTTCTTTCTTTGTTTCTCTGGGTGTCAGGGATGTCTGACAACAGTTCCTCCCCTGAAAAGCCTGCTAAAATCTCAACTCCCCTTGCTGAGGAGCTCTCCTCGGGCTCGGGGGCACCTAGTGTAGAAGACCTTGACACTACCCCTACTCCCTCTGAGATCGAACAAGACTCCTACCATCAGAGGGTTCCTCGGAAGGACCCAGAGCCCGGTGAACTTGGATCGTCGGCTCTGGATATGAACCGTCCCTCCAAAATAACTGAGGATGATCTGGCGTTGTTGCGGCAACGATATGACATCCCAGTAGATATTGCCCTTGAATTTCCCGGCCCGATGGATCGTGCTAGTCAACCTGATGAGGGATCGGTGGCACTTCTTCCTGTTTTTTTTTTTAGTGTAGGCTACGGCTGCCGATGCAACGTTATTTTGCTTGGATGCTGGCCGAGATGGAGATTGCCCCTTGTCAATTGAGCTTAAATAGTTGGAGGATTCTGACCGGCATATATGTGGTTTGGCATCGGGCAGGTTTAGGTGTACCTTGTTTGGAAGAGGTGAAGAGGTTATATCGTTTGAAGTCTAACCCAAAGACTCACTACGGTTGGTATTACCTCTCAGCTTATGATAGTTCGTCCAACCTTGTCCAAACTTCCCGACTCTAACAAGAATTTCAAGGATCTTTGGTTCTGGGCTACTGGGGATTGGGGTCGGGTCTTGAGATCGTTTGAGGATGATGTCTCGGTTCCGGATATCTTCAGGGCGGGAGGTTAGGAGTTTAATACCCCTCTTTTTTTATTCCCGTTCTTAGTTTCTTAGGTCTCTAACTTCTCTGGTTCCTCCCAGCTTGTTGGCGAGATGCTCCCAAGGTTTCTCGTCAGGTTCGGAGGCGGGTACATTGGGCTCGGGGGTATGCTGCCCACTGGAGGAAGTTGGTCAATGATGCGGCCTTTGTTGAGTCGGGCCTTACTCGGACCGTCCCTCCGGAAGTCTCGGGTCGGATAGGTAGATGTCTGCTGGCTATTTTGATGATCTTCCCTGTTTGTTTATCATGTGTTGATGTCTTTGTTATATGCTCGGGTCCTGATTTCCTTTTTCCCCCCTTTTTTTGTAGGCATGTCGAAGAGGCCAAAGTTTCTCGAGAAGTTGGCCGGTACTATGAAGAAGGCCGGTCATGCGGAAACTGGAACTTCCCGGGCACAACCTGACCCTGCTGGGGCTGAGAGGGCGTCTCAAGGGAGAGTCAGTCGGCTCCTCTGGGTCTATCTTCTCCTAGTGCGCAGTCGTCAGGATCTGCTCGTCTCGTCAGTCCGCCGAAGCCTCTTAGGAAGAGGAGGCGTCAGTTCGGGTCAGAGGAGACCAAGTTGGTTCAAGAGGAGGAGGACGCGGATCCTGTCCCGGGCAAGAAGAAAGATTTTCGTCGGGGGAAAAAATCATCCGCGGGCTCCTCCAAGAAGCGAAAGGGCCCTGTAATCCTCGGGGTGGATGATTTGAGAGAGAGCATCCGGGAGGCTACCTCACATCTAGTACCGGCTTTTAATGAACTGGCCGAGGTCATTCCCCGGGGGAGGTCTCGAGATATGAGGATATCTCTCCCGAAGCTGTATTGACCGAGATGAGCTCTCAAATGGCAAAGGTAGTTTTATTCTTTTTTTCTGACTTCGGTTCTCGGTCTTCTTCGTATCATATCTTGACTTTCTTTATTTCCGTGCAGGCTACTTACCTTATGGCGAAGAACAATGACCTCCTTCTGAGTCTATTGTCTAAGGGTGGTCAGGCCCAGAGGCTTCAGAATCGTCTTTCAGAAGTGGAAGCTAAACTGGCCGACCGGGAAGAGGTGATAAAGAATCACGAAGCGACCGCCATTGAGAACTTCAAAATTAATAAGGCTCTTAAGGCGGCTGCTGCGCTGGAGCGAAAGCTTGCCGACAATGCTCGGGAGGATTTGAAAACTGCCCAATCTGAGATCGGCGTTTTGAAGGCGAAGGTGGACAGTGTTGAAACCAAATTGAAGGCCAATGAAGAACAAATGGCGCGCGGGCACGGGATGACCTCGAGAGGAAAGAGGCCGAGCTTGAGGAGAGAGAAGCCGATCTTGAGACCGAGAAGGAGGCCATCCGTCTTGAGGGAGTTGGTGATTGTGCTGATCTAATACCGATGGTGCTGCCAAGTCTGAACATGGACCCTATTTATGCGGCCATCAGTTTTTGCAAGGGGGATATTTCTGAGGAGGAGTTTCGGAAGTGGCTCTCTCCTCCTTCCGAGGAGGTGATGGATCCTGACCCGATCTCGGTGGTTCCGGATTCCGGGGCTCCCCAAGAAGAACGACCTGATGTTCCAGGCCCCGGCAAGGACTGCCTCGAGATCCCTCCCCCTATCCCTAAAGCAGAGGTCTCCCATGCTGCCGAGGATGAAGCAGTTGTTCCTCCCCCTGAGATCGAGCCAATCCTTCCGTCGTCTGAGCTGGCTGAGGAAGAAATTTCCGCCCCTGTGCGGGCTGAATGAGAAAGGGTAACCCGACCGAGGCCCTATGTACACTTACTTCTTGTAATAAAAACTTCAAGTTTTTGTATTTTGACATATGTATATATATATTTATTTACGTTGTCTCTCTTTTTTTTTTTTATCTCTTTCTCCTTTTTTTTTTCTTTTCCTGTTATCCGAACAATTTTGAGACCCTTCAGGGGTCATCATGAGCCTGAGGGGTCTAACCTGACCCCGAGCTGAGTGATAGACTTGGATTCTGGGGGAATGTTTCCTCCCCAAATCGAAGGAGTTGGCTCGGTGGGACGTAACCCGCCCCCGAGCTGAAAAGGAAATTGGACCTGGGGGAATGTTACGTCCCCAATCCAAAGGGCTGACTCGGTGGGACGTACCCCGACCCCGAGCTGAGAAAGGAACCCGGACCTGGGGGAGGGAATGTTACGTCCCTAGTTCAAAGGGCTGACTCGGTGGGACGTACCCCGACCCCGAGCTGAGCTGAGAAAGGAACTTGGACCTGGGGGAATGTTACGTCCCAAGTCCAAAGGGCTGACTCGGTGGGACGTACCTCGACCCAGAGCTGGAAAGGGACTTGGACCTGAGGGAATGTTACGTCCCCAGTCCAAAGGGCTGACTCGGTGGGACGTACCCCGACCCCGAGCTGAGAAATGAACTTGGACCTGGGGGAATGTTACGTCCCCAAACCAAAGTAGCTTGACTCGGTGGGACGTAACCCGACCCCGAGCTGAGTGAAAAACTTGGTTCTGGGGGAATGTTACCTCCCCAAACCAAAGGAGCTTGATTTGGTGGGACGTAACCCGACCCCGAGTGAATAACCAAGTGGCCTCGGCGGAACGAAATCCAGCCCCGAGCCGACTAACCCCTGGGACTTATCAGAAGGGAAATGAATCAACCTTCAAAGCCCTACCGATCTGGCACGGGCGTCCCCCCTACCAGACCGGCGGAAAACGAAAACAAGTTTCTGGAAAAAAAAAAATGGGGATGACTTAGCACCTATCCCAAAAAAAAAAAACGTTTTTTGCAAAAGAATAACAACATGGATGCCTCAAAACAGCGTCCTGCCCGAGGTCTCCAAAACACAATTCTGAATCTTTCAATTCAGTGTCCCGGCGAACCAGGATTCGGATCAGAAGAGCGTTTGAATGGTAAGGGCACATCCTCTACACGTTGGTTCACTAGGGAGCCTGTGTATGTATGAGGGCTCCTCCTTACCACGCTGGAGCAGGCACACGCCACAGGGGCATAACGCATCCCCGTGCTGTGTCTCTCACAAATCCGGATGATGAATGGATCAAAGAGTGTCCGGACTACTAAGGGTATGTTCCTCCTTAGTTCCGGCATCACTGGAGCTAGCAATCGTCACGGGGTGTCATTACCCCCCGTGCTATGCTTTCCCACGGATCCATTACATCGGGTAGGTGAGGATCAGAAGAGTGTTCGACACATTAAGGGCATGTTCCTCATTATGTTCGGTAACACTGGAGTAAGCAATCGTCACGGGGGTATCATCCTTCCCCGTGCTATGCTTCTCAGGATCTATGCATCGAGTATGCCCCTGAGGACCCGAGCCAAGAGAGATACTTGGTTCTGGGGGAATGTTCCGTCCCCAGTCCAATGAGTATTGACTCGGTGGGACGTCGTAACCCGACCCCGAGCCGAAAACGGCCTCGGCGGAACGAGATCCAGCCCCGAGCCGACTAATGAAGAGGCCTCGGCGGAACGTAATCCAGCCCCCCGAGCCGATTAATGAAGAGGCCTCGGCGGAATGTAATCTAGCCCCGAGCCGATTAATGAAGAGGCCTCGGCGGAACGTAATCCAGCCCCGAGCCGATTGAAAACATTAAGGGTATATCCTCCTCCTTATGTTGTGCTTCTCAAAGATCTATGCTCTCTGTGCTCCCCTTTTTTGTATGGAGAGTCGGATGATTCTGGTGTGACTCTGTGCATTTTTTTTACTGTTTTGGGAGATTTTAGGGCCAGTATTGCCTGGATCTTCTGTGGGTTTGCTTCAATTCCTCGGGCACTTACCATGTAGCCTAAAAACTTCCCTGAAGCTACCCCGAAGGTACATTTTTCCGGATTGAGCTTCATGTTGTGTTTTCTTAGAAGCTCGAAGGTCCTTTTTAGGTCGTCCATGTGGTTGTTTGGTTCTTTTGACATTGTTATCATGTCATCGACATAAACCAGCATTGTAATGCCGATGAGTGGTTTGAAAACTTTGTTTACCAACCTTTGGAAGGTGCCCCAGCGTTTTTAGCCCGAAGGGCATCACTTTATAGCAGTAAAGCCCTGATCTGTGATGAATGTTGTCTTCTCTTCGTCTGCCGGGCACATTTTGATCTGGTTGTATCCGGAGAAAGCGTCCATGAAGCTCAGTAAGCCTTGACAGGCTGTGGTGTCTACTAGCTGGTCTATGTTCGGCAAAGGAAAGCTGTCTTTTGGGCACCCCTTGTTTAAGTCGGTGAAATCGACACACATTCGCCACTTGCCATTGTTCTTCCTGACCAATACTACATTTGATACCCAATCCGAGTACCTTGCTTCCCTGATGAGACCCGCCTTTAGTAACTTCTCGACCTCGGCTGCTATTACTTTACTCCTCTTTTGATTGAAGTTCCTTCTCTTTTGCCTGACCGGCTTGCGAGATGAGTCTACTGCTAGGCGGTGATTGATGAATTTCGGGTCGATCCCCGGCATGTCATTGTATCCCCAGGCAAATACGTCCGGGTATCCCTTCAGGCCTTCTAGAGATCTTGTCGTATGGACTTGCTCAGGCCTCCCCCTATCTTTATATTTTTCCCTGGCCCGTAAAGTTCTATCTCCTCCGTTTCCTCAGCTGCAGCGAGTCGTGGTATTTTTGTTTGGCCAGGGCCTGGTTTTCTGTCTTCTTCTCCTTCTCTCTGGTTCCTTTGTCGTTTTCGGTTGTCTTTTGTGATGCAGAGAGTTTCTCGTGAGAGAGTTGCGAAGCAGCTGCGAGCTATTTTCTGGCTTCCGCACACAATTCGATTCCTCCCGGGTGGGGAATTTCAGTTTCAGGTGGTGGTAGCAGGATATTGCGACTTTTGTCTTCATCATGAAGGGTCGCCCGACGATGGCCTGGTAACTACTCATGCAGTCTACTACAGTGAAGTCTGTCATGATCATCCGGGTCCGAGGATGTGTCCCGACAGTTATTGCCAAGTATTCTCCTAGTGGGATGACGGCTGATCCTCTGAAACCGTATAAGGGAGTGCTATCGTTGGTCAGGGTTGCATATTCTACCCCTAGGTCGTCCAGTGCTTCTCTGGAAATTATGTTAACCGCGTGTAGGCAACAGAACTTGACAACGCTGTCTAGGCTCGCGGCCTAGTTGGGAAGTATGAAATAACATGGAGTCGCCACCCGGTGTGAACCGGGACAAAGATTTAAGGCCGCACTCACCCCTCGCAAGGGAAGACCTCAAACCGTTGGGTTCGGAATGGTCCCTTACTTATGTCACTTGTGATGATATAATTTGTTCAATAAACTAACCGAATCTATTCATCATTCATGCTCAAGGGTACTTAGATCTAACATGCTTTCATCCAAATAATTTCACGCAATGTAACACAACAAGCCTATTGAGCCATTAAACCAAAATGTATAAATCATTACCCAAACGCATCATAAACCAAGAACATGCATAATGAACAACCTAAACATGCTTTAACAAATAAATAACAAACTAAATTAAACCATGCTTTAAATAATAAACATATAACCTAAAGACTATAACATGCTCAAATACAATTAGGATGAGACGAGATGCGTGTATCTTAAGTGGTACATGGCATTGTATCCCGAGTGCAGACCATACTACCGTACCGTCCATTCGGAGTCGGCTATGGAATTTACGTCCGGGTTTCCATCCGATATACCACAAAAGAGAACACATATCCCGCTCATCCAACAATCACATCATGCTTCAAACGACTCTCATGCAATTATATATCAAAATAATAAACAACATAAAGAAGATAAGTAGAAAGGTGCCCTCAGGTCTAACCTCTTTTGTCGTCTAAGAAAGGGCGTTACACGTCCGTTGGAAGGGTGAATGATCCGCTACTCTTTTAGTTCACCACTCAACGTCTTTCCTCGCTGTTTTTTCTGTTCGGGCTGCTGTTTCAAGTCCGTTTCGCTGCTGTTTCGCTGCTACTTTTCAGGTCACTGTCTTGGTGGTTTGGCGGACTGTTTTGGGTGATTTTGAAGGCTTAGGGAGGTGCTTTGTGGGATATTTTTAGGGAAACTTTATGGAGTTTTTGGGGGGGTTTTCTAGGTGATTTTAGGGCTGTTTTATAGGCTAAAGTCGCAGCAAATACTGACCATAACAGTAAGCTAACTCGGAGTTCACTAGGGCAGTGAAGCCGTTTTCAGGGCTGACTTGGGCGCACAATTGGGGCTGTTTTGGGGGATATTTTGCACGACTTTAAGGTGTGAATAAGGTTTATTTGAGGGTGTTTTGGGGCTGTGAATGGTGCTAAAGACGCAGCAAAGGAGGGCTTAAGTTTGGGTGTTGGGCGTGAAGGGTATAGATGAAGAAAGTGGATTTGCGGCACTAAAGGGTGATTTTGGCTTGATGATTCGGCAATGGAGGCTTGAAGGATTCCTTGGGCGTGCAAGGGAGGCTTAGATGAGTGTCTTTGGCGTGCTTGAGGGATATGTATGTGCTAGGTTAGAGTTGGGCTGAATTGGGAAATTGCGTGAATGTTGTGAGGCGTTGTGTGAGGGCTGTTCCCAAAAGGGTGTTCAGGGTTTTTAGGTTTGTTTGTGATTTTGTAAGAATGCGCCAGCCATCCAGGGTTGAAAGATGAGTGAATGGTCCTTTTTTATAGGTCAAGGGAGGGGGTTTTACATTGTTTGGGTAGGAGAAGGATTTGTGTGTTAATTGAGGATATCTTTTATTAAAATGAGATAGGGAAAATCTTTTAATTAAGGGAAGTGATTTGATTTATTCTTTTTAGTTAAGGATATGATTTATTTAATTTAGGAAGGTGATTTAATTTAATTTAGGAATGTGTTTTATTTAAATTAGGAATTTAATTTAATTTAATTTCAAGTTCAATTTAATTGGTGAATGTGATTTAATTTAATTTAAGTTTAATTTTATTGGTTTTAATTATTTAATTTGTGAGATGTGTTTTAAATATTTTAATTATTTATTTTGTGAGTGTGTGTTTTAATGGGTTTGGTGTGTTTTAAAACAGAGGTCCAACAAGCGAACCCGAAGCGAAACAAGCGAGTTAAATCTGAAAAAATTCAATTTTCCAACTTACCCTTCCAACGTCCATTTCTCGCGGCTTTCACAACTAAAGAGGTAGTGTCTCCATACGAGACTCATCATCGGGCTGATATGCAAAAATGCAATGCCTACAGTCGCCCCCACTTTGATGGGACTTGTGCAGTGTGTGACAATGACAATTCTATCAAAGTACGTGCAATGCATTTTTACTTACCTGGCTCGCCAGCTGCCACTTGACTTGCCGTGTTGATTTGAGTTGATGTTGAGGTGCTTCGACCCCTGGTCCATTCCCGAACCGATGATGTGCTGTGGTGTGGTGGAGTCCATTCCCGAACTGTCACCGTTGTGGTCCATTCCCGAACCGATCTCCATTCCCGGAGTGTAGCTGTGATGTAGTGTGATGAAGTCCATTCCCGAACTGTCACCGTTGTGGTCCATTCCCGAACCGATCTCCATTCCCGGAGTATTGTTGTGATATGATGTGATGAAGTCCATTCCCGAACTGTCACCGTTGTGGTCCATTCCCGAACCGATCTCCATTCCCGGAGTATTGTTGTGATATGATGTGATGAAGTCCATTCCCGAACTGTCACCGTTGTGGTCCATTCCCGAACCGATCTCCATTCCCGGAGTGCCATTCTCGGCGTGCCATTCCCGGCGTGCTCATTCCCGAGCTGTCCATTCCCGGACTGTCCATTCCCGCTAAATCTCCATTCCCGGAGTGGCCATTCCCGGCGTGCTCATTCCCGAGCGTGCTCATTCCCGAGCTGTCCATTCCCGGACTGTCCATTCCCGGACTAAATCTTCATTCCCGGAGTGCCATTCCCGGCGTGCTCATTCCTGAGCGTGCTCATTCCTAAGCTGTCCATTCCCGGACTGTCCATTCCCGGACCATAATGATCTGATGTAATATGGGCCTCGCCCTCAGAATGTCATTCTCGACATAAACTGAAACTGATGTGATATGGGCCTCGCCTTCAGAATGCCATCCTTGGCCGAAACTGATCTGATCTCAATACGGGCTTCGCCCCCAAAATGCCATTCTCGGCAGAAGCTGAAACTGATGTGATATGGGCCTCGCCCCCAGAATGCCATCCTCGGTCGAAACTGATCTGATCTCAATATGGGCTTCGCCCCCAAAATGCCATTCTCGGCAGAAGCTGAAACTGATGTGATATGGGCCTCGCCCTCAGAATGCCATCCTCAGCCGAAACTGATCTGATCTCAATATGGGCTTCGCCCCCAAAATGCCATTCTCGGCAGAAGCTGAAACTGATCTAATATGGGCCTCGCCCCCAGAATGCCATACCCGGCAGAAACCGATGTTGAACCAATGTGGGCCTCGCCCCCAGAATGCCATACCCGGTAAGTCTGTCACTGATGCTAATGTGGGCCTCACCCCCCAAGCTGACATGGGCCTCGCCCTCAACTGGTACTGATGCGGGGTCTCGCCCCTAAGCTGATATGGGCCTCGCCATTAAACTGATATAGATGTAGGGCCTCGCCCCCAAGCTGATGTGGGCCTCGCCCCAAACCTGATACTAATGTGGGCCTCGCCCCAGACTAATACTGATGTGGGCCTCGCCCCAGACTGATACTGATGTGGGCCTCGCCCCAGACTGATACTGATGTGGGCCTCGCCCCAGACTGATACTGATGTGGGCCTTGCCCCAGACTGATCTGATGTGGGCCTCGCCCTCAACTGATACTGACATGGGCCTCGCCCCAACTGATACTGATGTGGCCTCAACCCCGGGACTCTTTCCCGAAACTGCTGACAATGTGGGCCTCGACCTTCTGGGATTCATTCTCGAAAACTGCTGATATGGGCCTCGACCCTGAGATTCATTCCAACACTCTGACGATATGGGCCTCGACCCTGTGATTCATTCCCCGATTCATTCCAACACTCTGACGATGTGGGCCTCGGCCCTGAGATTCATTCCCCGATTCATTCCAACACTCTGACGATGTGGGCCTCGGCCCTAGGATTCGTTCCCTGAATTCATTCCAAATTCTGACGAGGTGGCCTCGGCCCTGGGATTCATTCCCTGGATTCATTCCAAATTCTGACGATGTGGGCCTCGGCCCTGGGATTCATTCCAAAACTATGCTGATGTGGGCCTCGACCTAGGATTCATTCATGAAATTGATGCTGACAATGCGGGCTTCAACCCTGGGACTCATCCCTAAAACTGATATCAATGCCAGTGCGGGCCTCGCCCCTAGGGCTCATCCCTAAAACTGAAACTGATATGGGCCTCAACCCTGGGACTCATCCTCAAATCTGATATTGATGTTGTGGGCCTCGCCCCCAAACTGATACTGATAGGGGCCTCAGCCCTGGGGACTCATCCCCAAAACTACTACTCGTATGTTGCTGATTCTGGTTTGTTTGTCTTTGCCGCTTTCTCTTTTTCTTCTTTGAAACCTGTGAAAAATAAAACAAACACAAAAAGGATGCAAAATATGTTACGTGTATGCATGCATGCATGAATGAATTTCCTATTCCATTGGGTTAGGTCTTCCGCCAGTTCTCCAGGTGATTGCCCAATCTTCTCTCTGGTCTCATGACTCAATATCTTGTTATGTCTCTGATTCACGATGTGGTAGACTGGTCGCCCCCAGTATTGGTTTAGCTTTCTGCTCTCCGCTGTTCGCACTTGGTCAAGATGAACAACATGGTGGGGCCTTCAATATAATCATACTATGCTACGAAATAGTCTCAATAGTTATACATATCATTGTCCTCAAAAAATGCCTAGTAATGAAACCAGAGAACCTTCAAAACATTCGATGCAACTCAAATCCAAGTCTTTGAATAACTGATCTAAGCCAGACTCAAAGTGTGTGTGTGCAAAGGTTCCTTTGCGGATTCATCCCCAGGTAAGCTAACTCGATGATTTCGTTTCAAAAATTTGGATCGATGGGTCGAACCAACCTAGATATCTCAATTATGCCTGCAGTTGCTTTTCTGTGCTCAATGTGGTATGGTTTTCTTCTTTCTTTTCCTTTGTCTCTAATTTTTTTTTTCTTTTCATTTTGAACTTCTTTTTTTCTCTTTTTTTCTTTTCTTTCTTTTTTTCAACACACCTACCCTTTAAGGTAGCATTTCTCCTCATGGTGGTCCTACTACTCGCCCATGGGTAGCTTCACGCTTATCGGTTATAGGTGGTTCAATTATTTTCTTTAGAGACTTTTCTTTCATTTTCAACCATACCATACATCATAACACAAGCAAGTCAGGATAGACATCTAAGCGAACGGTCATTCACCGACCTACAATTTCTTCAACTAGTCACTTTGCTAATTACTCAGGTTTTCACTGCTAAGAACCATAATCAAGTGCTTACGAGTCTAACATAGATCAATTACTCAAAGTATCAGATGAAAACACGTCAAATGTTTATCGTTTCTAAGGTTTCACCTTAAAGCAATCAATTTCATCATCGGACTTATGCCTAAGTATTAAGGACTTAAAAAAACAATCTTTTTTTTCTCTTTTTTTTTTTTCTTTTTTCTTTCTTTTTTTTCTTGAAGGCCCCCCCAATGGTCTTTCTATCATTGCCGTAAGGTTTTCTGTTTCTCGATTTCCTCTTCTCCGCTATCCATGTTTGCTAAACTTCCCTTTACAAACCTCTTTTTTTTTTTTTTTATCTAACCCAACGGATATCTATGATGGCTTTTAAGACACAGAGGATTAACATGATGCATGTATGCATGAGATGCGTGCGATGTATGAGATTTAATATGCATGTGGTTATCAAAATCATAAAAGGGAAACTTCTATAGGATACAACTATGGTTCTCATGCGTGTTTATGACAGTGCCTTTGATTGAACTCCCTCAACCCACTATAGAAACGGTCAACTAATGCACAAATTATACACATCACAAGATATGATTTCGGGGCCAATTCTCTTATCCCCAGTGGAGTCGCCAGACTGTAGGCAACAGAACTTGACAACGCTGTTCTAGGCTCGCGGCCTAGTTGGGAAGTATGAAATAACATGGAGTCGCCACCCGGTGTGAACCGGGACAAAGATTTAAGGCCGCACTCACCCCTCGCAAGGGAAGACCTCAAACCGTTGGGTTCGGAATGGTCCCTTACTTATGTCACTTGTGATGATATAATTTGTTCAATAAACTAACCGAATCTATTCATCATTCATGCTCAAGGGTACTTAGATCTAACATGCTTTCATCCAAATAATTTCACGCAATGTAACACAACAAGCCTATTGAGCCATTAAACCAACATGTATAAATCATTACCCAAACGCATCATAAACCAAGAACATGCATAATGAACAACCTAAACATGCTTTAACAAATAAATAACAAACTAAATTAAACCATGCTTTAAATAATAAACATATAACCTAAAGACTATAACATGCTCAAATACAAATTAGGATGAGACGAGATGCGTGTATCTTAAGTGGTACATGGCATTGTATCCCGAGTGCAGACCATACTACCGTCCATTCGGAGTCGGCTATGGAATTTACGTCCGGGTTTCCATCCGATATACCACAAAAGAGAACACATATCCCGCTCATCCAACAATCACATCATGCTTCAAACGACTCTCATGCAATTATATATCAAAATAAATAAAACAACAATAAAGAAGATAAGTAGAAAGGTGCCCTCAGGTCTAACCTCTTTTGTCGTCTAAGAAAGGGCGTTACACGTCCGTTGGAAGGGTGAATGATCCGCTACTCTTTTAGTTCACCAACTCAACGTCTTTCCTCGCTGTTTTTCTGTTCGGGCTGCTGTTTCAAGTCCGTTTCGCTGCTGTTTCGCTGCTACGTTTCAGGTCACTGTCTTGGTGGTTTGGCGGACTGTTTTGGGTGATTTTGAAGGCTTAGGGAGGTGCGTTTGTGGGATATTTTTAGGGAAACTTTATGGAGGTTTTTGGGGGGGGGGTTTTCTAGGTGATTTTAGGGCTGTTTTATAGGCTAAAGTCGCAGCAAATACTGACCATAACAGTAAGCTAAACTCGGCAGTTCACTAGTGCAGTGAAGCCGTTTTCAGGGCTGACTTGGGCGCACAATTGGGGCTGCTTTTGGGGGATATTTTGCACGACTTTAAGGTTGTGAATAAGGTTTATTTGAGGGTGTTTTGGGGCTGTGAATGGTGGCTAAAGACGCAGCAAAGAGGGCTTAAGTTTGGGTGTTGGGCGTGAAGGGTATAGATGAAGAAAGTGGATTTGCGGCACTAAAGGGTGATTTTGGCTTGATGATTCGGCAATGGAGGCTTGAAGGAGATCCTTGGGCGTGCAAGGGAGGCTTAGATGAGTGTCTTAGGCGTGCTTGAGGGATATGTATGTGCTAGGTTAGAGTTGGGCTGAATTGGGAAATTGTGTGGAATGTTGTGAGGCGTTGTGTGAAGGGCTGTTCCCAGAAGGGTGTTCAGGGTTTTTAGGTTTGTTTGTGATTTTGTAAGAATGAGCCAGCCATCCAGGGTTTGGAAAGATGAGTGAATGATCCTTTTTATAGGTCAAGGGAGGGGGTTTTACATTGTTTGGGTAGGAGAAGGATTTGTGTGTTAATTGAGGATATCTTTTAATTAAAATGAGATAGGGAAAATCTTTTAATTAAGGGAAGTGATTTGATTTATTCTTTTTAGTTAAGGATATGATTTATTTAATTTAGGAAGGTGATTTAATTTAATTTAGGAATGTGTTTTATTTAAATTAGGAATTTAATTTAATTTAATTTCAAGTTCAATTTAATTGGTGAATGTGATTTAATTTAATTTAAGTTTAATTTAATGGTTTTAATTATTTAATTTGTGAGATGTGTTTTAAATATTTTAATTATTTATTTTGTGAGATGTGTTTTAATGGGTTTGGTGTGTTTTAAAACAGAGGTCCAACAAGCGAACCCGAAGCGAAACAAGCGAGTTAAATCTGAAAAAATTCAATTTTCCAACTTTACCCTTCCAACGTCCATTTCTCGCGGCTTTCACAACTAAAGAGGTAGTGTCTCCATACGAGACTCATCATCGGGCTGATATGCAAAAATGCAATACCTACACGCGCTCCCAGGGTCCACTAGGATTCTGTCTACCTCCGA